>OVAX01001302.1:0-48467 GCA_900406405.1 Lepidium africanum | reverse complement strand
AAATGAACAACATTTTGTCTTTCGATTCATTAGTTTGCTTGGATGCAAGGGGGTTGTCTCTCTAATATTATGAGCAAAGCGATTCAAGGTTCGTTGAACATAACTTTTAAAAAAAAGAAAGACAATTAATTTTAATTGGTATGGAATATTTGTTTATGTTTTTTTTGTCTAAAAGATTTTGGACCGAATTCTGTATATCCTTTCAGGACGAGACTTAAACCATTTAATATACTTTCTTTTGTATATTACACCCCTCACAAATAGATTTGAACTTATAACCTTTATATGTTAGAGATAGCCACTAGACCTAGAGTTTCTTGGTTATTTGTTTGTGTTTTAAAACGTAAACGTAAAAGAAAAAGCCAAATTGATTTGAAGCATATCTAAAATTAAAAGTAATGTATTATTATTAATGACTGAAGCATTAAAATGTCATTTCTTTTTTATGTTTTGATGCCAGTCGCTTGGACGTCTCGTGACGATGGATCTGTCAAAAAGTGTAAACCTTACAGAATTTCCAGATCTTTCAAAGACCACCAATTTCAAGACTTTGACATTCAAGAACTGCAACCATTACAAGAAAATATGCCCGATTTCTACGACAAATTCTGTCTGATTCCATCGGGAAAAGGCCATTTGCGACAAAAACCAAAAAAAATTGTTGTCGCCCAACCTTGGTCGAAAATTTTGGTTCCGTCGGTTTTCGTCAGAAATTTCGATGGTCACTGACGGAAAATAACGGTCGGGTTTTAACCATCAAAAATCGTTGGGTTTTAAACCGTCGGTTTCGGTCGGCTGACAACCGTCGAAATCCATTGGGGTTTACTTCGTGTAACAGAGCTTGGCGGGCCAGTTCAATATCGGTGGATGTATCCATTTGAGAGATATATGTTAAAATTGAAGAAGAAAGTGAAAAAGCTAAGTCGTGTAGAAGGTTCAATTGTTGCCCAATGTATCAATGAAGAAACTGCGAACTCTGCTTCGATATACTTTCCGGAAAATGTTCAGACAAAGAGTTGGCACCCAACACGCAACAATGATGGAGGGAAGCGGCCTTTTTACCACGCATATGTCCCAAATATATTTTCGCAAATAGGTTGATTAAATGGAAAGCCCATTCGTCGAACCTTCACCCCACTCGAGAAAAAACATTTGCATACGTACATTGCAACTAATTGCCCAGAGTAAGGGGAACTTGAAAGGTTAGTATTCTAATTTTATTTAACTTATCGAGAAAAATTTCAAACTTCAACCTGCTGACTGGTACTACCGTCATTGCAGTGTATACATGGCTCAAATTCATACGGCTTACCCCCATTACTTCGAAGAACAAGTACAAAATACAAAGGAGGTCGAGTTCACTAACTGGTTACAATATTATGTGTGTTCCGTACAATACATAAACTTAATAATCTTCGTACACTGGGTTCCGATCTTAAACTAACAGGGGAAAATTTAACAAGTCAAACAAGCGTCAAAGATGGGGCAAACATTTTTGACATGTTTGGAAGATTTCGTTTTGATTCCGGTTTTAGTTGCAAAGTCCTTTCCTATGTATTTCACTCGGGGATACGCATTTAAAATTCTGAGACAAGGAGAGAAAAGACCAACGAGTGACTATGGAATATCATCTGCCTCAAGCAGTATGGTGTACTATGGTGTTTTACGAGAGATATTGGAGGTCCACTACCCTGGGTTGCTCAACTTAAAGTGCATTGTTTTCTATTGTGACTGGTACGACCCTATTATGGGAGTCGGTGTGTGTGTTGATGAATTCGGTGTCACTTCCGTGAACTCAAGACGAAGGTTGGAAAAATACAACCCATTCATCCTTGCTTCGCAGGCTGATCAAGTGGCTTATCTCCCTTATCCCCCCGTGTCCAACCGGTCTGATGGGTGGATCACTGTGACGGCAAGAACCCCAAAAGGAAGACTATATGGGGATTCGGACCATGACACCATGCAACAGGGTTCACCTGGGACATTAGGCCCACTTGAGATATCGCTTGGGGTTGACCTTTGTGTAGACATGACTTCCCAAGCTTTCGGGACGGTTCATGATGATTCTGACACGAACTTCCAGAGTTTGGTGAAGAGTCCTAAGCCAATTCTGATACGGAATCCGAAGAGTATGGTAGTGATTCGGAGTAGCTACTCTGTATTGTACTTGTTATTAGTCCGTATAGCAAAATAAGAATGTATGACTACTTTAATCATTTCTGAGGAATAATTTGTTTAAATATGTAAGAGATTATTAAAATAATTTCAATCACTATAAAACCATTGAAAATGAATGTAGTGGATTTACTATGATTTGAAAGAAAACAAAAATTATACAATTTTAATTCTTAAATTATGTAATGAATTTTTGTAATTAATAAACAAATATTCCGTCGATTTTCGTCGGTCCCATTCCCGACGAAAACCGATGGAATTTAATATTTATTAATTTTTTAAATTTTGTCGGGTTTCATCGGGAAATATACCGACGACAACCGATGGAATTTAATATATTTTTTTAATTTCGTCGGTTTTTGTCGGAAAGTGGTCCGACGAAACCCGACAGTGTATTTGTTTATTGATTAAAAAATGAAATAATTGGTTTAACAAATTCCGTCGGTATACGTCGGTCTCCATCCCGACGAAAACCGACGGATCTGTTTTTACCGACGAAAACCGACATATTCGGTCATGTTTCGTCGGTTTTTGTTTCCGACGGTTCCCTACGGAAATTTTTCCGTAGAGATTAGGCATGTTTTCTTGTAATGAACAGTTTGGTGATGGTTCCTTCTACAATTGGGAATCTCCATAAATTGGAAAATTTTGAAATGAAAGATTGCACATGGCTGGAGGTTCTCCCAATCAATGTCAACTTGTTATATCTAATAACCGTCGATTTCAGTGGGTGTTCCAAGTTGAGAATGTTTCCTCACATTTCAAGAAGTATTGAAAATCTCTATCTAGATGACACTGCCATCGAAGAAGTTCCCTGTTGCATTAAGAATTTCACCAGGCTCACGACACTAAAGATGTGTGGTTGCAAGAGGCTGAAAGATATCTCCCCATACATTTTGAGGCTGTCAAATCTCAGAAAGGTTGACTTTTCAGACTACGTAGGTGTCATCATGACACTGAGTGATGCTAATGTAGTGACAACAATGGAAGATAAAGTTGGAAAGATTAGTACACGTCAATGGCATGATTTGGATTTTATAATTGGAAAGACGAAGGAATTCTTTGACTTCGGGAATTGCTTCGAATTGGATGAAGTTGCAAGAGAAGTCATTTTACTATCATGTTTCAAGCCTATGGTATTGCCAGGTGGTGAAGTGCCTACGTATTTCAAGCATCAAACTTCTGGAGATCTCCTAACTCTCACTTTACCTCAGAGCGCTCGATATCAAGACTTCTTGCGATTTTGTGTCTTGCTTCAACCTCCATCCGTGGGCCATTATTCTTTATCCTTGGATGTATGTTTGCTCATTAATGGCGTATATTATACGTACAGTGTACTGAAAGATATGGACTGGTTGTGTGATACAGATCATCTGGTTTTGTGTTCTTTCAAGTTCCGGCCAATAGGTCTTCCATCTAAATTGGACTATAACTATCTGAAGTTCAAGTTTATTGGCGATTATTTTAGGACGCGGAGTTACTGGACTATACAAGGATGCGGCGTACAACTCTTGAATGTGTCCTTATCTCCGGATTATAGTAGTGGAGAGAAACGTAATGTTGTAGAGACTGAGAGAAGCAAAAAGAGGTTGCGGGTAAGCCTTTTGCCATAATTTGAGTTGAACATAGAACTATCTCTTGATTTTTTTTACCAGATTAATACCACAGCTATGAGCTACTTAATAGAATCAATCGTTTGACTTATGATACAGATAACATCGGGAACATCTGGAGTATATTTACCCTGTGGCCTAAATGTACCATTGAGCGCTCCAAATCTGGAGCTTCCGTTAGGGCAAGAAGAAGCATCATCAATTTCTTTTTATCCATCTCTTGAGAGGGAAGCTTTGTTTATTGATAATATGATTACTGAAAAACAAGATACAGAAATTTGCATCTTAAAACCTGTGTCGCCGCCGCCATCATGATAACTAAAAGGTCTTACTATTCTGTTACGTAATGTTAGAGATCAAATTGGGATAGAGCAAGATAATGGACAAGACTGTTTCATAAGTTTTTAACACAAGCCATTTTTCCCTTCAGGTGGAATATATAGTCGCCAACTCAAAAGGGTGTGTCTTAATTTCAGCCAAAGATGTGATGACTAGCACAAGAAACAACCCTTTGGTCAAAAGAGGAGAAAGCTTTTGCCGTGTCATAGAAGGTAAGGACTTTTTAACTTCTACAGGAGACGATGTCTGGACCGGTGTTTGAAATGATAATAATAATAGGAGGTAATTAACACACTGCTCATCTTTAGTATCTCAACCAGCTTATTGAATTGATTATAATAATTTCTATTTGTTGTAAAGAAAACAGTTCAACCAAAATCATTTTTACTTAATTATATATATATATATACATATTTATCTTCGTCTTTGTCTTCATATCTTATATATATTAAAGCAGGTCTACACTAAAAGACTTTGATTTGTAAACCATAGACATAGGAGACTCCGCCATCAGCTGTTTCTTCGGGTTTTCTCTGGTGGTTTCGATTAGTGGGGTTCATGATAGCAGATTGATATATAGTTTTCTTATCTTAATCTATCTAATTAATTTGAAGTTTTTATTTTAGCTTCCCTTATTTGGACATAGTCTCTCGGGAAATATTATTTTCCGCCGGTTTTGTATTGAAACCCTTTGCTACTTTTTTCTAGATATTAATACAGGAATGAGTCAGTAGAAAAAAGACATACACATATAGCATTTTAAAGAGCATACATAAAATGCTAAGGACCAGAACCATAATAGAAGGTATAAGCTAGTTTATGACAGTGATTGGAATAATGGTTAGCATTTAATGTTAAAATTATAAAATAAAACATTATATATATTTTTTAAAAATCCACATAATATTAATCATATGTCGAAAAAAAAGAATATTAAATTTATATTAGTAATAAGGACAAAATAATATTTTAGTGATCTATAATGCTTAGGAAAAGCTTTACTTAGGAGTATAGAGCTTTTAGAGAACAATATGCTTTTTTAATGTTCAACTAGGATTATATCCACGATATAGTGTGAGATTTAATTTTTTTTTAGTCTGTGTTTATTTCGGTTTTTAGACCCGTGCTGATATTCTGAAAATTTATTTCGAGATATTATTTTAGAGACCCGAAATCAACCAGAATTAGAGAAATTGAACCTAACAAAATTCTCAAATTGATTCTAAGTATATGTATCTGATGAATCAAACCAAACCCGAACCGAAACCAAATCAATAACCAAATTTTAGCTTTCTTAGAGTTTTTCTATTAAATCTCTTTTAATTTGGAATTTCTATATAAAAATACTCAAATGCAAACTCAATCTATACCGAACCGAACACTGTCTGAAATATAAAAATACCTGAATTTGTTTTAAATAAAAATAACCAAAATACTGAGTTAAAGGAACCGTACTCGACAAAATACCATAATGGTTCCTAATTATATGTACCATGAAAACCGAATCCAACCTGAACCGGAACCGAATCAATAACCGAATTTGTAACCGATATATTTTATTAAATTTCAGGTTTTTAGAGTTTTTTTTAATTAAATATTTCTTAATTTTGAATATTTAAATTAAAATTTATAATCAAACCCATATTAAGCCTATTTTTAAGGATAGTTATGAACGATATGTTAATCTTATAGGTTATAACATGTTCAAAATGAAAGTGTCTTCCACTTTAATATATAAGATTAATAAAATATGATTGATTTTTAAAAGAGCATTAAACTCAACAAAAATGGTAAACCAGCCAACTCCTTATTTTCTTTATAGTAGACGTATGTTTAGATTAATATTATTTCAAATTTTAAATGTGTAGGATACTTATCATCATAGTATATATCAACTAATCAATTTTAAACATTTAATTTGAAATAAAAAGGTTTGTTTGATAGCAGGTAAATCCTCTTGAGCATTTTAATTAAATCTTTATTTGTGATTATATGAGTCATCTATGCAAATTAAATTCACATAAATATTTAACAAAATGACTATTATATTCATATTCAAACATAAGTTCACATATATTTTTGATAGTTTCAAAACAGAACCATTGACTTTGATCAAACGCAAAACTAACGTTTAACTAAGAAAAGAAGATAATGGAGAAATCATGAGAAAAGAAGAGAAGTAAAAGAGAAATCGATAAAGAGATGAGCAGAAGAAATTAATGTTTACAAATTGGAGAAATTTTTTGTTGTGCTTAACAAAACGACTCAGCACACTAATGACGTTAAATGTCATCTAATTTTATTTTATTTTGACTAAATCTATATCTAAATTGGCGTTGACTTTGAAAGTTGATACATAAATTGGCAAAATCTGTATTAGATATATTTAACTTGTTTCGTGTAATTTTGGTATTTAAATGACCAATCATAAATTTAAGACTCAATGTGACATGGTATGTTACAACTGAAAAGTGAAACTGTATATAAAAATTATTGGAAAAATGTCTTTAGTCAAATGGTTAAGTTGACACATTTGTAATATTTCTCATGAGAATTTGAGTCAAGTGGGTCGCATAATCCTACCATAGTATTACATGTGTAATTTCATCATAATATTGCTTGAAATTTTTATGGAAGGTTTGTGATATAAATTGGATCTTATCGACCTAACATTTTTTACATTTTTTTTAATATCCGATCCACCAAATTTTGGTGGAGAAACAAAGAGATATACATTTAACCACCTTGACTAAAAACATTTCTTCAATTTATTTATAATTTTAAAATTGTGTTATTGCATTGCAAAAGAAAATATAAGATTCTTCAGAATTCATAAGTATATAATTGTTTGAAATAGCCTACACTATTTCACATGTAACCTCAATTATATGTAAGACAGTTTTTGAAATCTCTCGGTCTATTTAGTCTATAGAAAAATTGTGTCAAATGCAAAATCTTAATTTTATTTGCAAATCATGGTATATAAAATTAAATATATTTTTGATATGTTTTATAATAATTGTGACTAAAATAAAAAAAGAAATTAATCAGCTTGCAGTCAAATCCAAGCTAGTTAAGAGGAGGATTTCATGTGACGAACGTTGTGGGGGCAGAGCAGAAAACAATTAATCATGTACTTTTCGAATACCCGATAGCTACTCAAACATGGACACTGTCAAAGATCCCAGCAGGACCTCATTTCATGTGTCTTCTATTTTTTCGAACATGGACCATCTTATATGGAGACTTCCTCAACAGAAGGATACAACAAGTTATCCTTGGATCCTATGGACTCTTTGGAAGGCGAGGAATGAGAGAGCTTTCTCAAAAAAAGTTAAAAACCCCCTAGGATATTACTTTAGAAGCGGAGGCAGAGGCGCATGCCTTGTACCAAGCTCAAAATACTATAGTCCGAATGAGTGGTGATGTCTCACACTTTACAAATGGCCTTGTGACATCTATTTCCTGACTTATCACAGTTAATCCAGGTTATCGATGTTCGGTAGATGCATCTTGGAAGGATTCAGATATCGTTTTAGGCTTAGGTTGGTATTGTTTCCCCTTCGAGTGTGGTGGTGTAAACATGGGCGCGCAAAGTATAAGACGAAGCCTTTCCCCCTTACATTCGGAGCTTGAAGTCCTTCTGTGAGTCATGACATGTCTTTTAGGCCTACATATATTAGAAGCGGAATTCTTGGTGGATTGTTCAGCGATTGTTTGGATGATAGATGACCCGCCGGCATGGCCAGCTTTTAATCCTTACTTGGATGACTTCTTGAGGCTAAAGAGTTCTTTCCGACTCTGCTCCATCGCTCTTATCCCACGTGCACTCAATTACAAGGCAGATTTCTTGGCTCAATCTGCGCGAGGTTTAGATAAGAATTTTGCTTTTGTTAACGATGTACCCTTACATTGGTTCCGCTCTCTCAGTAGTTGAAGTCAAGTTGACAAAAAAAATAAAAAATAAAAATAAAAAGAGAAATTTTTAAAAATGCCCTTTTTGATATGACTCTTTTCACCCCTCATGTCTATTTCTCTTTTTCAATTTCTAAAAGAAATGGTAAGTTTTGAAAATGAGCATGTCAAAAAAGCATTTTTGGAATTGAAATTTTATTAGAATCACATATAATAAAAAATAGTTTCTCATTTCATTTATTTATTCATATAGTAGATAAACCATCTTTATATAATCAAAACAAACAGTTATAGAAAATGATTTGCATGTATGATTTTGAATTCACATTTTATGAGGTTCATTGAAACAAGTTATACATCTAGCCTAATACATATGGCGAAAACTATAGTTCATGCACGGCTGAGAACAAGGGAGTAAATGATAGTGTTATCTTTAAAATTTTTGGATAAAAGATTATTATACAAGTTCACAATAAAAACTATAAAGGATCAACTCTCCTTGCTCAAAGTGTCATTGATGGAATGAGTGGCAGACTGCCCCTCCATCTTAGGTGTCATCTTTGTTTGTTTATGAGCTTCCTCTGTTTTATAATTATGGGTGTCGTTTGGTTGGTTGGTTTATGATTGTTGCAGGTTTGATAAATAGGCTAATTTTTTTGGTATAGTTGACTAAAGGTAATATGTATATATAACCCTTTTTCCGGACCAAAAGTTTGGTCTTGGAATATCTAGTGAATACAGTGTCAAAAAAATTAGATTTTTTTGGTCAATATTAAATTAAAATTCGATTCCTGGATATAAAATTGCACCTGCTTTTAGTGACAATAGACTAAACAACTTGCAAAACATCCTTTACTTTTAATTATAATATTTTCATAATTTATAATTTACTAATACTAGAAATAAAATTAGATCCTTTATTTCTAATTATTTCATAATTTTGTAAATATATTATGTTTTGTGGAACGGTGATTTTAAAAAGTGGGCAAAGAAAACAAGGGAAGACGAAGAGAGTTCAACGATAGTCTTATACGCCATTGAATCCGTATGAGTTGTTGTCGTTTTGGTTTTATCTTCTTCTTCTTCTTTCTCTAGCTGTCTATAGCTATCGCGCGATTGAATTTGAAGCCTGACGAGATCCATCATCGACTATGGAGGATTCTACCGATACGGGTACGGCTACGTCTTCGACTCATTATTTCTCCATTTTCACTAATTACCCTCTGATTTCCGCCGTCACTGCTTTCACTATCGCTCAATTCATCAAACTCTTCACCTCCTGGTACGTTCTGTCTACATCTATCGTGGGATCTTCTTATACTACGGTTTCGAATCAGACTCCGATTAGATGCTAATTGTGCGGTTTTGTTGTATTCTATTGCCCAATTTCTTGTTTCGAATTCATAGTTATAGGGAGTGATTTTTAGACATATGATCTATTATAGTTTAAATTGTGATCTTCTGATCAGAGAGGTACAACATAGAAACTCTTGGCGGAATCGATTGAAGTTGCGTGTCCTTAGAAAATTTAATAGACGTTGGAAACCAAAGGATCATTACATGTTGCCTTGATTATGCAGGTATAGGGAAAGAAGGTGGGATCTCAAACAGCTTATTGGGTCTGGAGGAATGCCTTCTTCACATTCAGCGACTGTTACAGCTCTCGCTGTAGCAATTGGTTTACAAGAGGGATTTGGTGGATCACATTTTGCCATTGCTTTGGTCTTGGCATCAGTTGTAAGTTGGTCACCCCATTTATCTTGTGCAAAACTTTCTTAGTTTCTCTTTTGTTTATCAACTGGCTATTAAGGAATCGAGCGACAGTTATATGTGAGTGATTTGGGTTGGTAGGTAATGTATGATGCTACCGGTGTAAGATTACATGCAGGTCGCCAAGCTGAGGTTTGATTCCTGCTTCAACTTTTCTCTGTTTTATGTTTTGGCTTGACTGGTTAACTTTGGTGAAAGAACCATTATTGATTTTTTTCATGATGCAATTGAGCCCGGTATCCTGATCTCTGCGGTCTGATTCATTTTCCAGGTTCTCAATCAGATTGTCTACGAACTTCCTGCAGAACATCCACTAGCTGAAAGCAGACCATTGCGTGAACTTCTCGGTCATACCCCTCCCCAGGTATGTAATACAGTCGATTGAACAACTATAAATCCTTGTGATCACAAACCACACACAAATCTCACCTTACTGAACATCCTCATAGACTCCAATATGATCCAATACACATTTATCTCATACACCTACGACTTAGAAAAAACCTTTCATATAGAACAAGCGAGCGATGAGATTCTTATAGCTGTTACATATATCCTCGCCAACATTCAATTAGCAAGATAGTGAATTAGAGGAAAGTAGGAGTGATCGAAAAATCAGCGAAAGGGACCATGTACTTGGGACTGATTTTGGGGCTTCTAGAGGTTTGTGTTGTGTTGATGGAACTCTAGAAAAGGCCCTGCTTTCTCTTTTACTTTGCTTGATATATGACCTACTCTTTGTTTTGTCATTATGCTTTCTTATGCTTTTGTTATAAATATAGTTTTTTGTTATCATGAATCTGATTTTGTTTTCCATCTGCTGAGTGATCAGGTCGTTGCTGGTGGAATGCTTGGAAGTGCGACTGCCGTCATTGGATACTTGTTTTTCAGGATAGCCACTAGCTAACGTGAACCAGCAAGCATAGACACAACTCTTCTGCTTCATTGCCAAATTAAGCCACTGATAGAACCGTAACAAATTCACAATCCAAGTCACGTTTGAGTTCCTATCTATTCTTATTTAAGTTTTTTTCATACTCTACACGATGTAAAGAAAACTTGAAACACCATTACAAAAAGAATTGTTATTTTATTTGGAAATAAATAGTATGCAAAAGAATTTGTGGATAAATCAGAATTGTTCATTGTTTACCAAGTATGGTGGAGAAAACATCTCTCATATGCAGTGTAGTTTCCAACGTAACACTAGACTTCACACGCCAAGCAATGTGTTGATCGGGTCGGACTAAAATACATCCTTTCTCCGACAATTTACATATACTCCACCAAGAGGCTTCTTCACCATTATGTTTTTTAACTTCCATAACATCGACATAATTTTCCCATGGAGCTAATGCTGATTTGCTCTCTCTTTTAACACCATCATCACTACTAGGCCATACCACGCATACTTTAACGTTAGTGTTAAACTCTTTTGCGGCTTTATATGTAGCACGAGCTAGCTCATAGGACTCCTGAAACGGTGGTATTATAAGTAGAAACTCCACTTTCTCTGTCGAAACAAGATCCAGGGTAGAAACAACAGCCTCTCCTGTGGAGTCTGACAGTATTCTCACATACATATGAGGCAGTCTTGAACCAGGTTCAGCACAAGGCATATAGTCTCTTCTACGACCAGTTGGTAATTTCGGATCATCAGCTTCAGATTCGTTATCGGGAACAACAGCTCCCTCTAAATACCTAAACAGTTAACACAGTAACTTCAGTTACTTAAACTCTGAATTTACATATTGTTGAAATAAAAGCCAGAAAAACAATGATTCGAACGTTGAAGGTTACATTCTCAGTGTTATGAAACTGTACATATCAGTTTACTAAGCAGCCAGCCCTAGTTTATTAGCTTTTTTCTTTATTGCACTACTCGAACTAGAGTGAGTATTCTACAGTTTTTAGGTGATGATGATACCTGAAACCAAGATCCTCTGCAGGAAACTGTAATTGGAGACTTTTTCCTCCTTCGAAGATACTCTTTAGACTGCTAAGTCTCTGATTGCCCAGCGGATTGCTCTCATTCAATAGAGATTCTGAAAGCTGAGCACGACCTAGTGCAAATACATTATCCAATATTGCCTTTTGCAGCCCAGTTGGAAGGATGGAACCAACAGTTTTGTTTATAAACCTATGAACTACAACACCATAGAGTTATAACTACTGTAAAACTTATCACGGAACAATGATCTGAGCAAGAAGATAAGCTAGTTTACCTGAGTTTGCAATTGTTGGGTCAAGGCCTAGCGCTGAAGGAACTGACATAGCTGCTCTGAAGTTCTGAACACTGAGTGAAGTATTGAAAAGAGCAATCTAGCAATCACAATTAGATGCTTGTAGATGAATCAACTTGAGAAGATATGATTACAAGAAAAACATAGAATAGATAAATACCCTACCGGCCTACGTTCTGTTTCATATGTATTAAGAATCGGAGATTTTGCAGAACCTTGAATAAGAGCTGCTATTTTCCATGCAAGATTATGAGCATCCTGAATTCCAGTGTTCATTCCTGCAAAACTCATGTTTTCTATTAGAATATTTCCTAAGACTGCTAATTGGAAGTACATCAAATCCTCAGATCGTTCAATTCATATAACATGGAAAAGGAACTGACAACAAGGACCTTATAAGATCAAATTTCAAGTTTGCGGCATTTGTTGGTATCACTCTATCTTATCCAAGCATATCTTTAATCATAATAGTAGGAGTACAGAGATGATTTGATTTCTTCGAAAGTTATAATCATCATACACGACAAAATGGTCAAAGATGCATCATATGGTTCATCTTTGGATAAGAACTGGAACATTTACCAAAACCTCCAGCAGGCGGGAACCGATGCGCAGCATCACCAGCAAGTATCACTCTGTTCTCACAGCACATGAATTTCTCGGCGACTTCAGCATGCATGACCCATGGCTTTATATCAGCTACATCCAAGTCAGAAAGCTCATGTCCCACCAAATTGAATATCAACTTCTTGCACATCTACGGAAAAAAAATATGCTCAGGGACACATGACAGACAAAATCACATGCGAAATAAAACCATAGGTGTATCGATAAATTTTCACAAGTGAAGATCCATTTTTCTCTAGATAATGATAGTAAATACCTCAGGACTGAAATCAGATAGACTCTGCTGAGGTGGATAGTACGGAATCTGCAGTAAAAAGAAATGAATACACGCCTATCTATGGTATATAACACTCATTTAATTAGATTGACTGAGATTAAAGTACCTGTAAAACGAATTCTCCTTGTAGAAGATCATGGGCAACAAGAACTCCTATACCTCCAGTATTGAAAATGAAAAATAACATCCCTGGTCTGTTACTTATCAGGTACTGACCAAGCTCTCTGCTCATAAAATGAACACTAACAAGCTTTTGTAGATCTCTTTCCCCTCGCATTTCTATTCCTGTGAGCTTTCTCACAGCACTCCCAGCACCATCAGCACCAACCAGTATACTACATCGAATGTTTCTTTTCATATGCTTGCCTCCTTTGAGAAAAGAAACAGTTGCAGTAACACTTCCCTTAGTAGCATCAATTGCCACACACTCATGACCCAAAAGAATTTGCCTCGCAACAAGAGAGTCAATCTCAAGACCATCTGACTCTTTGGGACTTCGAACACGAAAGCCGAGGTCTCCCAACCGCTTAAGCATTAGATTTGTCAATTTGTACTGGGAAAAATGAGCAACCGAAGCTGGGCTGACAACTTTCTCAAAATCTATTCATAACACCACAAATTATTGGTGAGAGGTCTGCATTCTTCCTCAAGTAATTTTCTATGAGAACTACTTGCACATGAAATTCGTATTGAAGAACACACCTTGAGGCTGCATATGATCCACTGTGCCTAGCATTGAACCGGAGAGGGACGTACAATATATAAATTTTCTCCACAAATCTACAGGAGGCTGTGATCTTTCAATCTCCACTGCTAATCCATCCAATTCACGGAAGATCTAAGTATTTGAAGACTGAGAAATTAAGATTCAAAAATCCATGATCACCATAATATATAAACTACAAGGGACACAAAAACCCAACCTCCATAGATCGATTGTTGATAAAATGTGCTTGTGGATGTTTCGAGAAGCCTGTGGCTTTGTCAACAATAGCACATTTCACGCCTAACATAAAGTGAGAATTCAATTTCATCAACAAGGTGAACTCAGCTTAATAAGGTAAGCTCACTGCTAATGACTTTTGAGTTTCAGATGGAAGTTTGTAAAACGTACCTAGTTTGGTGAGGAGGATGGATAAAACGAGGCCCACCGGTCCAGCGCCGACGATCAGAACAGGAAGCTTAGCATCTTCGCTATGGAAGGAATTTGTGTTTGAAAGGTCCCTTTTCTGGAAGTATCTCGCTGGGTACACTCTGACCCTCGAATTGTTTCTGCTTATTCGTGTAACCCTTTTGATCAGCCCTATAATCGCCATGATCAAGAAGCTGAACCCTAAACCCTGAAAATCGTAGGAAGGGAAACTCTAATTACGGTCCCCCTAATACACAAATTTGAATGTAGTAAGAAAAAACTCTCAGGTTCTATAGAATCTAAGATCACGAAAGAGTAACAGCAACTCCAGAGATGATTTTTATCTCCTGCGGCCTCTTACAAGTTCATAAACGAGAGATCATCTTCTAGGGCAATAGCAGCGACGGCGGCGAATGGGATGACTGGATGCTCAGAGACAATGAAGATGCTGTGGAAAAAAGCCGGAGATGCTGACATAGCGGACAGAGCCGACGGGGACGGCGAGCAAGTGACGGTGGCAGAGATATTGATGGGGCCGGGTCGTTTTATAATACTTACTCCACTCATAGATACTACGTGGTGCTAGTTTTATCCACTGAGCTACAATAAATACAGAATCAGACTGATAACTAAGGGGCCGATCGGTAAAGAAGGCTGCTGTAGAATTTTTTATAAATTTTGGCTTTATATTTTTGGCTTGTCGTTAAAAAGAGACAAAGAAGTGAATAAGCTTCTGTTTTTGTACTGAAAGTGAGGTTTCATTATTAAACTTGATACATCAATTAACTGTAAGCTATCTACATGGATACGTGGACAAAAATGGTGCGACTGTGATTAAAATGTGGCCTGTACATATATTTTTCTTTCTCTAGGCAGATTACTTGTAAGAACAAAGAAACAGAAACTCAACTTTACATAAGAGGTGTGAAATGTTACACCCCACTAATCTATCTTTCTTTCTTAATGGTGGATTGAGTAGCTTTTCTTCCAGAAGAAGCTGAATGGTCTTGTCATTGTCTTCCTTCTGGAGATTGATTTAGTCAAAGGCTTTACTTCTGAGTTTGGAGTTGAAGCTGTCGCAGGGATAGACATTGGTGCCGATAAGGTTTTCCTAGGGACTTCATCTCTGTTTGGGGGTGGCTGCTCTCTATGCCTTTGTTCCCTGAACAGCATCAGAAGTTTTTGAGATTTGTCTCTTCCTCGAGGACTTCCGTTAACTGAGATTGACACCAGAGACGGGATCACTCCTTCTTGTAGCACCATCTGGATACACGACTCGCTTCCCGTGCATAGGATCACTAGGCAAGAAACGGCCTGCTCTTGTTCGACCATGTCACCCGTGTCTAGCACTGTAGCAAGAGTGCTGATCATGCCTTGTGTTGATATAATCTCTTCTTTACCTTCCCGGCTAGAGGCCAGATTTAGTAATACGGCTAATGACTTCTCTATCCACAAGTGGTCACCTGTTAATGTAAGGGCTTGGAGGCTTTTAATTATGTTACATGAAAGGAGGGTGGGAATATTGGGAGAGTATGTGGAAAGGTTGTAGAGGGCGTGAAGGGCGTCCAGCTTGCATTGCGTTACGGTTTTTTCGCCCTGAAGAAGAAGATTCACAAAAATGGGAACTGCTTGACTTGAGCAAATCACGGGTTTGGCTTTCTCAAGGCAGGAGAGGTTTAAATATACCGCAGTTGCTGGCCCTTGGGAGTGGGAACAAGAGATCATGTTTTCCAGCAGTGGGATAACCCCTGAGGTCAGCATCAACTCTTTATTCCTACAGTTCATCAAAACGAACACAACGAAAGAGTGAAGATGAGAACGCTTGCAAACAAAGAGCAATAGGTAATACACACAATTTATATAGTGAAACAGTCAAGGTCCATGAGCGGTGATGAAGTTTAGAAAGTCACATTGCTAAGGACTTCCATTCGTAACCAAAAAGAGAAAAGTTGAGCTTTCTAACCTGTTATTGTTGACTGCTAAGTTAAAGAGAGCCATAGCTCCGGTTTCCAGTGCGGCTGCGTTGTTTTCATGAACAGCTGATCCTAAAAATCGCAAAAGGGCTTCAACAAACCCATTGGCTCCCATGAGGATCCTGGCCTCTTCATCATCCTTTAACAATAGCCTGACATTTTCTACTACGTTGCACTTTTTAGTCATGTCCTCCTCTTTGTCCAAGGTTGCCAATATATTCTGATATCTCACCAGAACATTGATATCAGAGGTCTCCTCATTATCGACAGTAGACGCAATGACTTCTTCCTTTTGTAGTTGTTCAGAAACAATAGTACTACTCTCCTCCAAAGGGGAGTCTTTAAAGCCCTTCGGTGTGCACGATCCAATCCTATCAACTGACTTCGAATTGGTGGATTCAGATTCGGACAGAGCTAGACTCCAGCACTTGAGGTCAAAAGATTCTGGTGGTCCAGTAGGGACTGTGATTCCATTTTGCTCACACCAGCTTGCAATCAGACCTTTAACACAGTAATTGGGAGTCAGGGAAAGATGTGGGAGCTGCTGTTGAGTCTTAGGGCAAGAGGTATGTCCCTCACTGAACCATTTCTCGATACAGACCCGTTCATAAGTCTGTCCAGAAGCAATAATGACAGGATCACACATTAGCTGCAAAGATATGGGACACCTCAGTTCCTCTGGTGGAATTGGCATCTGTCCTGAGTTTCTACTATTCAAGGGCTTATAGTTAATAGAACCAAACTTCGATAGTTGACGCCCAAACGCAGGAACACTATTGTCATTAGAACCTTCCCCAGAGGGGGAACAGGGTGCTGAACCCTGAGAGTCATTCTCATCCAAAATTTCATTTCTGAATAGTTTGGAGTATTTTCTCATGAGATGCAAGAGGTAAGCCACAATTGACTCCTTCCGCTTGTCTTCTTCCGCACGTGCCCTGTCAATGAGTTTCTTTAAAGCACGCCGTTCTGCCAGAGATGATCTAGAAGAAGTTATATTGAGTCTAGTAGCTGCCTGGTAAAATATTTCAAGTTCGGTGCTATCGCTACAGTTGTCCAATTTCTTCCCTTGTTGTAATAGTGCAATTATTCGATCACCAACTTCCTTCTCTGATGGATCAAGCAAAAACTTGGTGTGCTCTAGTTCAGCAACAATGTCCAAAATCTGAAGAAATCAAATATTAATAGTAGAATTCGCAACTAGAAACAGCGGAGAACATTTTATCACTCACAACTCTAAGTTCAACAAGCAAATAAACATGAGGGTAAGTAATCAGAAAATCCTGAATTTCTTAATTCAGGAAAGATTGTGGTGTGCACTGAAATACTATACATTACCTGAGACCCAATGGAGCTAGGAACAATGTCCTCCACGCGTCTAAGACTATCGATAAGTGAAGATTTTGCTTTCTCAAATTTTAACAGTACAGCATCCCCAGTGATTGCCTGTTTCAAAGTTCGGAGCAATTTAAGAGACCACAACACAAAAAAAGAATATGCATCCAAAGCAAAAGAGACTAAGATTAACTAACTCACCAAGTAAAGTTTGCTGCACTCAGAACAGTGTTGAAGAATGTTCTTTGCCTTCTCAAGTGCAATATGTAACGAGCACAAGGCTTGAATCCCTGATTTACTCCGAGGTCTTGCTTCTTCCAAGGACGGGAAGATTGACAATATCTTGCAATAAAGTGCAGATAGTTCCTTACACATATCTCTATGTAACTGCATTTTTTTACAATGGCCAAACCCACAACATAGAGAAACAATTCACCATCAAACTTAATTCCATAAACAACTATATATGTTCAGCTCAGATTATAGATGAACCATCCTCAAGATTCCCAGTTATTCTTATCAACACAAGATTTGCTAACAATTAAGGGGGCAAGGGAAAACAAAATGCAAATTTGAAACTATCTATCAAAAGCTGGACATTAAAACAAAAGCAATTCAAACATAAATACCGAGATAACAATCTACGCAAAGCCCCATTTTGTCCATATGATTCCACCAAATTACCGACAAAAGAGTTGATGATTAAAACATACATATAATTTATGAGCATTATTACCTTGGCATCGCTAGCAGCGAACAAATTCTCTTCGAGCTCGCTTACATCCATGATCCAACCTCACCTGCAAAATCTAAGCTTATACAAACCTGAAGATATTAAAAACAAATTAAAAAAGAAGAAATTATATACATTTATGTAAAGATCGATTTTCTCTTAAAAAGAGTCTTAAACCAGGAAGAAATATTCAAAACGAGGAAGTAATGAAGCATAATGGTAGGGAACAAATATGGAGAAGGAACAGTTAGCTCCAAAAAACTCGCAAAATCTTAAAACAAAAAAAAAAAAAAAAAAAAAGCAAAATCTATGGTGAGAATTGAAACGCGAACCAGACACACGTATGACACTGACAACAACAACAACAATACACGTGTGAAACTCGCAATAACTGAAAACAATAACAACAGAAAACGAAATCAATTGGAAAAACAGAGAATGTACGTACGGTTTGGGAAATTGGGGACCAGCCATAAACACAAAGGCTTCCCTCATAATAAGAAAAATCCCAATAAACAGATCGAAATCAATATTTAGGGTTTAACACTCCTCTCTGTGATTTCGCATCACAAGTAAGAAATAGAGAAATATTCGAGTGGTAGTGAGCTAACGAGTGTCATTAACAAAAAAATCATCGAATTTCTTCTTTTTTTAACTGACTAGTTTTGACCTCTGATTGTATAAAATCTTTATTTAATCGAGCTTATTTATTTAGAGTAGACGATCACAAATTCATCCCCAATATTAATACATGGCTTAATCCCACGTTTATCGAAACGCCATGAGTGACTCAATTGACACTTGTACTGCGATCAAACGACTTCTTTTTGAAAGAGAGTCAATAAGAGAGTACGATAATTTTCTTATTCCACAAGAAAGAGAAAAAGAGATGGAGCTTAAAAGTGCCCTATTATTTTCGTCTGTATTTGAGTTAAATATTACAAGTTGCAATCAAAACATCATAATTATCTGAATTAAATATAATAGTATGATGATTGATTGACTCAGGTAATTTTCCATAATATAAAAAGACTAGAAGTGAGCCAAATAAAGAGAATCAAGTAGGCGGTTAATGAGTTCCTATCACGATCTGCAGTTGGTGGAAACTTAAATAGTCCAGGTACTATGGCTTGACTTGCCATTTCTCAGCTTCAGCGATCATTCACAGATCACAAACGTTGCTTAGTCTTCACTCCGACGATATACAGCAGACGATGACTGAATTAAACCCACCTGGACCTGGTGGAATCAAGCCACTATCCGGTGACGATGAATCCCAAAGACCTCGTGTTATCACTCCTTTTCCTGCTCCTAAACTCACTGACTTGCCCATGGTACTATTCTCTTTGGCATTTCTTTCTGTTTTTTCCTTGTGAGCAATATGAAATTTGGAACTTTTTGTACCAGTTTCAAGGTGAGCACAAGGAGAGCTTGTATTGGGGAACTTATCGTCCTCAGGTCTATTTTGGAGTTCGAGCTAGGTATTTTTGTTGTATTAACCTTTTTTTTTTCTTTGTTAGTCACTTTATCAGAGGATTCTACACTAGTTTCACCAAAAACAATTTTTTTGTTGTATTGTGAATCTGTTATTCTTCACTGATGAATGAGGAAAGAGCAAAGAACATTAGAACTTTTACAGGGAAATGATTCATAGATTTTTCTTGTTTTCATATAAGCTCTGAAAATTTGCAATTACTGCTGGAAAAGGAAGCTAATCACTTCCCATAGCCTGAGAAATTGTGTTCCTTTCTTGTAGAAGCTGCTAAGTTTTGTATATGAATATGCAGAACTCCACAGTCCCTTGTTGCTGGCTTGATGTGGCTCGTTACAAAAGATGAGAAGCATGTTATGAGGCATTTCTGTAAAAACTCTGACGATCTCAAGTCATTTGGCTGGAGAGAACACAATGGAAGAGATTTTGGGAGGCAAGAACTGGTTGAGCAAGATATGATTTTGGAGACAAGTTTTGTCAAGTCTAAGGAAGGCAGCCTTGGTTATGGAGGAGATTGGTCAATTCGAATCAATGTTAAAAATACAGGGTTTGTACATACAAATAAAAAATAAGCTTAATGCTTGTTTAATCTTTGAATTCAACAAAGTTTTTGCTTTTGTTGTAAATAGGTTGAATGATGAAGTGAAGAGAAACGCACATCTCTTCTTCTATCTAGCTGATGAAAGTGGCAATGCTTTAAATTTGGGAAAAGATATTTTAGAGCTTAAACAGAGTTCAATCCTGGCTTCTGGTTCACGTGCAGATGTAGGAAACTGGCAGATACACTTAACATCAAAGGTAACTATTGATTTGCAGTGCACTTTTCATCTCTGCTGATGCACCATCTAGATACTATCATTCTAACTGATCATCATTTTACAGGACCATCTTGAAACATATTATTGCGGTTTCAAGACGCCTGACATTGTCAATCTTTCTGGTCTTGTTCAGCAAAATCTGGCTGTACCAATTTTTCAAGTATCTATACTGTATTTTTTTTGTTTTGATTTACAAAAGACCACAGTGGTTATATGCCTCTTGGCTTGTATTTTTTTCAGGAGAGGGATTCAGGAAAATTTCAGCTCTCTGATACGTCGGAGGATTCTTCCAGCCTCTATGTTTTTCAGGTAATCAGTCTTGATCAAGACATATAAATACAGCTTTATTTTTACCCACCATCTCTAAGTTACTCTTATATGTGCTATGATATAAATGTTTCTTCATCTCTGATCCCAACGTTTTTTGTCATGCAGATTTCCATGATGACCCAATCCACTATAGATATTGCCTTTGTCTCTGGATTAAGAGAAGAAACGTCCAATGTGGAAAGTCGTATAATGAGTCTTACAGGTTTATAAGTTTCGTGTTATTTCCAAGCATTGATGATAATCGGCTTTACATGTTCTGAAAAATATATAATTTTCCATAACCATGTAGCTCCATATAGGAAATTGTTTTGTCAAACACCATTTCCCTTTGTCCCTCTGTCTTAAGTTGAACTAAATTTCCTCTTTATTCTGTGTAGGTATGCCACTCTCTAGTTTACTTGAAGAGAAACATATAGCATTTGATGCAAAGTTCAAGGAATGCTTCAACCTTTCTGAAAAGGTCTTAGTCTACTCTTTCTTTTTCTTAAAGCCAGTATATTTAGAGACTACAATGATACCTGATCTTTAGCACGTCTAGAAATCTACTTATATGAAATATCTCTTCTTGTGATTGCAGGTTGATTCTGAAACTTTGGTGGTTGGTAAAGCTGCAATTGGGAACATGATTGGAGGCATTGGTTACTTCTATGGTCAATCAAAAATTCATGTTCCTAAAAGTACTCAGGTGAGTTTCAGTTCTGTCAGCTTTTTGCGCTCCAAAACAGATTCATCATAGTTTTAACATGTTTAGTTGCAGCCTGGAAGTGAGGATGGTTTCTTGCTATACTGGCCAGCAGAGCTGTACACAGCAGTTCCAAGCCGGCCCGTATTTCCCAGAGGTTTTTTATGGGATGAAGGCTTCCATCAAATATTGATGTGGTTCGTTCATTACACATCATTTTCTAGACTAAAATGATTGTCTTGTTTGTTTACATAGAATTGTGTCTGCTGAGAGATAGCATCTGTTATTACATAGTTATAAGATAATATCATTCCACCGTATTATAACCTTATGGAGTGGTTCTCTCTGTGTATTTGATCAGGAGATGGGATGTCCATATAACCTTGGAAATTGTTGGAAACTGGTTAGATCTTATGAATATAGATGGATGGATTCCTCGCGAGCAAATATTGGGAGATGAAGCTCTGAGGTTGTTATAAATTTACACTTACTTACCTCAGAATATTCATCAGTGCTATAGGTTATTATCATTGATTCTAACATTTTTGTGCTGCAGTAAGATTCCAAAGCGGTACGTTGTTCAGTTGCCAAGTAATGGCAATCCACCTACACTACTTTTGGTGATACGTGGTAAGAATCTACTCGTATGTCTTCAATTGCTGTTTCTTGAGTTGTTGTGCCAAATCAAATTTGGAGAACAAGGTTTCAACATCATATCTACATGTCATTCCTTGAATTTTTTCCAGATTTGATCAATGGGATACGGACAGATAAATTTAACCCGTCAGAAAGAGATGATGTTCTGTCATTCCTTGACCGGGCTTTAGTAAGGCTAGATGCATGGTTTCAATGGTTTAATACTTCCCAGATAGGTAAAGACATTTTCTCGATACTTACAGAATTGCAAGATGTTTTCACTCGTCCAACTGTTCTGTATTTCAAACATACAAGTCACATTGAGTGCATCAGTCCTACATCGAACATTTTTGTATATCTATGACTTGACTAAACACCAGGTAAGGAGAAGGGAAGTTACTATTGGCATGGCAGAGACAATAAAACAACTCGGGAGCTAAACCCACAGGTATTCTTTCTGCTGCTTATATAACTGAAAATTTGGTAGATAAATCAATAGACTTCAGATGTACTTAATGTCTTAACTTTCTACAAATTCCTGCAGTCTCTTTCATCGGGTTTGGATGATTATCCTCGGGCTTCACATCCAACTGAAGATGAGAGGCATGTCGATCTCAGATGCTGGATGTATCTTGCAGCAGATTGCATGAGCTCCATCACTGAATTTATGGGGAAGAAAGACGAACTTGCCATGGTTAGAAGAACATGATTAGAAAACAGACTATATTCTTCTCTAAAATCTTCATAACATGTTTTTGTCACTGAATCCTGCAGGATTATAGCTCAATTGTCAAGCTGCTTTCAGATTTTAATCTCCTGAATCAGGTTTATATTCTCATTTACAGTGCTTACAAGTCTCTACTTCTATCACTATCTTTTCAAAGCAAAGATTGAATCTCGCTTAGACAAGAATTGCTTGGTCTCGCTTCTTCACGTCTAATTCCTTTGCAGATGCACTATGACAATGAGCACGGGACTTACCTCGACTTTGGCAATCATACAGAAAAAGTAAGCAAATTTGAATGAATTATCGGATAGAGAATCCAAATTTTAGCTGATGTATATATGCATTGGTGTGATCTCGCCAGGTTCGGTTAATCTGGAAAGAGGTAACTGCCGAAGATGGTCAAGTATCTCGAAAGTTTGTAAGGGAGACCTTTGGAGAGCCGGATCTAAGATTGGTTCCTCACATTGGTTACGTTAGCTTCTTTCCCTTCATGTTTAGAATCATCCCACCTGTGAGTTATATATTGTGCATGAGTATATAATATACTTCATTATCCATGATTGTTGAAACCTTGTGGACAACTACAACTAAACCTTCACCTTATTTGTTGCTTGATGAAAGGATTCTTCAATACTCAACCAACAGCTCGAACTCATTTCAGACAAGAACATCGTTTGGAGTGAGTATGGACTGCTTTCTCTTGCTAAAACTAGGTAAGCTTGTAAGAATGAACATACTTGCGAAATTTCATTCTTCCTTAATTCCATAAGTACTCATTTGTTTTCATGTATAGTTCTTTGTATATGAAGTATAACACTGAGAATAAAGCACCATATTGGAGAGGTGCAATATGGATGAACATGAACTACATGATTCTTTCTTCCCTACACCATTACTCTAAAGGTACATTTCTGATCTCCACCAGTTCATAACCGAATATTTGTATAACTCATCCAGAATTTCTGCAGTGAATGGACCATACAGCAGCAAGGCAAGAATAATTTACGAGGAACTAAGGAGCAATCTCATAAGGTATGCATGCATGCTTGTATGTGGTGCAGTTGAAAGTTGAAGATGTCTTGAGTATACGTGGCCTTACCTATATTGTGTTGTTGATGCAGGAATGTGGTTAGGAATTATCACCAGACTGGCTGTATTTGGGAACACTATGATCAAACAAAAGGAACAGGAGAAGGTGCACGTGTCTTCACTGGCTGGTCTGCACTTATCCTATTAATCATGTCCGAGGAATACCCTCTATTTTAAAACCCTTTTCATTACCAACATTTGTAACTTTAAACATCAAATCTATTTGCACGTATTTGCTAACAAAATAAGGCAGTTTCTTTTAAAGACTATAATGAAATAGAAATCACAATACATCAAGATTTCACAGCTCAGCTACTACGTACATGTTAATGCCCAAAGCTAGCCTTGTTGTAACAATGTGCGCATTCAACCAGGCTATAGTAAAGAGACAAAAGGATCTGGAGTAACTGCAGCTCGGCTTTTATGTGTCTTGCGTCATTTCTGTATCTTCAGATACCATGATTTCCATATCCCTCATGTCCCGCTTCAATACGTTCCCCAGTCTTCCTATGGCTTCTGTCTCCTGTTGTAATACCTATTTACAATGTTCCAAAGAGTTACAAAGTTTACTACTGTAGCTTCCTACCGAAAGAAGCAAAACAACCATATGCCAATTCAGAGACAAGCGACCAAAGATGTTGCATAGCATACCTCCTGCATATCGATCAGGCTCTGTTCGTCTATTTTAGTTGACCCATGGAGATAAAAGGAACCGGCAGCTATTGAATTTGCTTGTGCACGAGAAATTGTCTGCAGATTTTGCACCCTCCTAGAAAGCTCTGCTCCTGGACCTTTCACCTGTAAAGCCACAACCATTTTTCTGTATCAAATTCTGTACGCCTTGAGTAGAAAGTAAATAAAAATGGAACCAGACCTGTCTTGTTATTGTAGTTAACGTTTCAGACAGTTCGGCCTCTCCTTTGGTCAAGGGTAACCGGAAACCCTTCCCCTCTAAACCCTCTATTATTCTCATCACCTTCAAGCACGCGAGACAGAACACAAGAGTAAATGTAATCTGGACGCACATATAACGAGATAAGAGCTTTCAATGTAACGACTTCTCTCTCACCCTCAACATGCGTCTTTGAAGACTTTGCTCCTTCTGTCTCAACCTTTCAATAGATGGAAAGGTATGTGCTTGCAAATGTCTCTGAAGCTGTAAACACGATCAAATCATTTCGTGTAGATTATCCCACCAATAATATGAGAGAGAAAGGTAGTGGTGAAATGATAACTCACCATTTTAACGTTGCTCTGAGTAGTTTTTATTCTTTCCCTGTCTGAGACGAGAACTTCATCTTGAAGCTGCAGGTACCCAAAAAAGTAATGTCAAGATTCATTGATTAAGTATGCCGAATGAATGATTTTCTTCACGATATCATTGGACATTAATCTTCATAGTACTTATCTTCTTAAGATCCTATAAACGCACTTTATCATTCTCAAACATGGACAAGGTACTAAACCAACAAACAAAATGCTTAGAAATTTTGGAGTTGATGAATCAACCTTAAGGCGCTGAGAAAGATCTTTGAAACCTTGCACAAGCTGAGGCCACAGGCGCTCTCTTTCTGTTGAATCCATGCCTTCAAGTTTGCTCATGGCCTCTGCCCACATAATCTACCACCAAAAACAAGCAATCCTTCAGAACAAATACCATACACATAATATAAAAATTAAGTAAGAAAAGAAAATCATTATACACAAGAAAGCTGCACATTTCCATGTTAAGGTAGAAAAGATCAAGAAGATTCTTACATCTGATACAGCTGCAGGCTTCACCCGATACAGTGGTTCAGTCACACTGAACAAAAGATGCTGCAGAAAATTGGAAACAACAATTAAAATTTACAAAGAATCCCATACAACTTAAGAATTCAGAACTTCAACCCCGGACTAACCTGAAAAGCATACTTGGAATTCGTCGGATCTTCCTTATACGCTTCAATGATGGCCTAATTCAAAAGCGAGTAAAAGGTGAGAAACAAAACTATTCAATCAATGTAAAAGACTAGGGTTTAGGTAGTTTAGATCTGAAATGAAAGAAATAGCAAACCTGAACGTCACGGTCCGCGAGAGAGAAAGGAATGGGAGCAACAGGAGCCATCTGAGTAGTCAATTGAGCATTTGGGAAAGGCGTTTTCTGTGCCGTGTTGTTGAATGGTGACTGATAACCAAAACCAGAAGATGCCGGTTGCTGGAATAGTGAGGTCGGCTGCGGCTGCTGTTGTTGCTGTTGTTGCTGTTGTTGCTGTGGCTGTTGAGATGAGAAGGGAGTAGAGAAGAGTGAGGAGCCAAATCCGCCGGAGGAGAAGGAAGGAACCGATGGAGTTCCGAACGCCGGTGTGGCTGAACCGAACGCTGGGGAAGAAGAAGGCGTGCCGAAGGCAGGTGTGGACGACGGAGTGCCAAAGGCGGGTGTAGACGACGGAGTGCCGAACGACACCGAGGAAGACGGAGTCCCGAACATTGGGGAAAGGGGCGGTTAGATCTCTGTGAAGAGAAAGAGAAAGTAAAGGTTTTAGGCAAAAGGCGCCAGACTTTAAATCGCAGCTCAAGTGCGCGACGAAATGTCGCAGCCTTGGTTTCGGTGAATTATGAACTGTAGGGTTTTGTATCTTTTTCTTTTCTTTAGTTCACCAACGATATACATCATATAGATTTGTATCTTTAGTATCTTTCCACTCTCATTACCTCTTTAAAGGTTTTTAAGTTTTAGTAGATTAATCTCGTTATAGTTCTCAAGTTTCTCCTCGAATACTTGGCTACGATGGATGGAGTTGTTGCTTGGGATGTTATTTCCCCTAGTATAGTGTTTTCGGTACTTTGTTTTCATTTTTTGAGTTGTTTATTATGCAGGCATTGAAATAATTTTCGTTCGTCGAGTAAGTTATTGGATAGTTAGTTCGTCCGAGATATCTTCAACATAGACATCTCTAAAGAACAAGAATCATCATTTATAAAGAAAGCCAGATTTTGCTTTTTGAAATATCACTAATCTATCTTTTGATAAAATTATGCGGGAAACTCTTTTGGTAGTTTTTATAAAACTCGTATTATCATTATGTATGATATATGGGTCATCAAAATCTCTTCTTCTTTTGTTCATAGGATTGAGAAACCTTTGTTCCCTTTATAAATTATTGTAATTTTGCGTTCTTGGAGTATTATCAATTTAATACCACAAACATTAAAAAAAAATTGTATTTTTAGTAGTAACATATAACTACATATATTTCCTCTCTCTAGAATTTCTTGAATGTCTGCTTCCATATCATAAGAGTTTAGCACAAACAAGTTTTTAGAGATTTACTGTTCGAACTGGATTTAGTACAAATGTCCTAAACCTTAAATTCTGATTAATAGAAGGAATAAAGGGCAATGACTTTTGAGAAATTATGAAAAAGAAGTCGATTGCCAAGGAGCAAAGATTGCCGAGTATAATTGTATTGCTTAATGTGTAATTGCCAAAAAGTGGATTCTTCGTTAAGAGGATATGCTCCTCTATTTATAGATCATAGAGGCGGTTACAAAGTAGGTTGTAAATATGAATTATTACAAATTGTTTAGATTTGTTGTTATCTAGAAAATCTTATCTAGATTTCCGAAAATTTACCATATTGGAATAGGAAAATTTCTATTTCTTTGTTTGATGACGTGTCATCCGACTTCCTTCATGCTTCACGCGCTTCCGAGAAGGAATTCTTCCGAGTTGATGCTCCAATAATCTTGCCGAGTTCAAGACTTAAGAATATTTGTCCATTGTTTCCTGTGGACCGAAGTATGATCTCGAATCCACCTCCAACATTTACAAAGATCAAATGATAAAAGTTCGTTTATTTAAATAAATTTTGTGCACCTTGCTCTAAAGATCATATGCGTAGTTGCCTAAGAGATATTTTTACTTACTGTATCTCTCAAGCACCTGCTTCTTGCCTTTTTTGTAGTTCATCGTTGCAGTCATTAAATTCACCTTAATAAACAAATTTTTTTCATCGAACTATTGAAAACCCCTCAAAACTTATGTGTGCTAAATCCTATGTTTCGATGTTGTTTTCTCTTTGTGCTAAAAAGCTTTCAGATTTGTGTTATTTCATAATTGAGGTCATTTCGTTGTAGATCGTTTTTATTCCATCACTATCTAACCAAGGGTTCACCACTAGTTTTGCTTTATTTCGGTAGTTTGTATTCATCACTGGAGCAATGGTTTCTATGTCGGGGAAAATGTGCTTTCAGTTGAATTATCTTTAGATTTCTTATTGGAAATTGTTTCTCTTTTTTTTTTGGATTTCGATTATTTATTTAGTCTTCTGCTGTTTTACGCTTCCTATTGATTTGCTTTTTTTTCCCAAACTTAGTTTATATTGATTAAACTTTTGAGCGTTAAACCTATTACAAAGTAGTTTATATTTCGTCGCTCATTTGTACATTTAATTGTGCTTACTAGAATTATTGCTATGTCTTTACTTTGTTTTACTTCTAGGTTATTTATTAGGCTTTTCTAGAGACGACAAAAATCGGATTTACGAGTGTCCATATACAAATTGATGAATGGCTGGAAAGCTCTTAGTTCAAGAAGAATAACTGTCGCTACTCTTGTATGATCTAATATACTCTTTATGTTCTCCTTCCTTATATTATCTCGTTTTTGCCCTTCTATAATAATTATTTAAAATAGAAAGAAAAATTATAAAAAATAGATTTGGCTCCTCTATATCACACAAACCAATTTTATTCATTGCAACTAAAATTAATCCCAATAATCGGTCTATTATTTCTGTTGTCTCCATTTCCAACTATAATTCATGCAACAATTGGTTCAATTAAATAATTATCTGTTCAATACAAATTTACTAGTTTAATCGAAATCAATTGAAATCTCGTCAACTAAAATCAATTGGTTTAATAAAATTTTATCAGTTCAATATCATAATTTGTTAATTCAAGAAAATCTAATGGATTATGTAACAATATCATAAATCATTGTTTTCACGTATATTTCATGTTGGTTTACGATGTTATAAGACATAAACAAATATTTCAGATTCGTTCACGTGAATTTTCATGAAACTTTCACAATCATATGATATTACTAATAAAGTATATGTAATGGTAATTGTAATCTCATATTAAGGGAAAACGGTCGATTTAATACCAAATTTACGCGTTTTTGTCGAATTAATTTTGAACTTCTTCTTACTCCAAATTAACCACGAACTTTGCGTTGACTACACTAAATAAAGATCACCGTTAGTCAAACTTAACAAACATTAGGCGTCGTTAGTTAAAATAAACAGCGATTTATTTTCCTAATTTCTTTCTCCCTTTCTCGATTTCTTTGATTCTAGGTGATTGAAATCAATTTTCTTTTTTCCAAATTCAGTATACGAAGAGGAGTGGCTCTGTTTCTGTGAAGAATATGGCTTGAAGAAGATGAAGAGTCAGGCATCAAATTCCGTTTAATCTTTCTGTGACTGAGGCTTAATATTAATCCTTCACGGTGGAAAGTGCAAAGTTTTTGAGGATGATGTGGAAAGAGAGGAAAGATCTGATGATGAGATAGAATGAGAAGATGATTGTGATGACGAGAATGAAAGAGAAAATGAGCCAAAGGATGATGACAAATATCAGACACACCAACTGTTCGATAAAATGTCAGTGAGAGAATTGTCTCAGTTACCTAAAGACGATGACAAAAATGGGGTGTTTAAGGTCATGAAGTAAATTTTGTTGATGATGATTAACGATGCTTAGCGTTACCTCAGTACTAGTCCAAGAAACAAGCAATGGAGCTAAGGTTGTACAAGCTAATTTTGATGGACAAATTTGTGAGTCAAATGCAGTAGAAAACTCTTTGATTGATGTATACACAAAGTGCAGTCTTGTTGATGATGCAAGAACCATCTTTGATTTGATGATGCAAGTAGACACATCTTCTGCAGACTTTTGTTTTTAATTTTATTAAAGTCATGAAGTAAATTTTGTTTAATACTCATTGATGATCTATCAAAGGTTTATGATGACCATTGTTTGTACTAAAGATTATCAATAAGAATCATGAGACAAACCAAAAAACACTTGTTTCGGTTGTATTCAATAAGTCGTACAAAGCACTAAAACAATCCAAATATACTGCACTAAAATGACCTCTCTTGAAACTCCGAACTCTTAAACGACCTCTCAAAGGGGAAATTATCTAAAAGGGGAATAGAATCAATCACAAAAGCCACGCTAGACCAAAATCATTATAGTTGCAAAATATTTCAGATCATAAACAAAATTATGTTCTTCAACTTTCTTCGGCATCAAAGGACCAAAAACAAAGGGTCTGTATCAAAAACAGTCAAAAATCTTCAAAATTACTGTCATATTCTTCTCCATTGTCTCTGTCCACTTCAACAGGTATCAAATCTTCTTAATCTCTACCTCGTCTACTCCTTCTACCTCATTTTCATAATAGACTCAACTTCAGAAGCTTCTTCTCCTTCACTCTCATCCTCAACAAATTCTTCTTCTCTTTCTACAGGAGGAGAAGTCGGAACTGACCGAGTTATGCTTTGAGCCTCGCTTTGAGTTAAATAACTTGGCCTTCGCCTAGCTTCCTTCTTAGTACGAATCTGAGATTGTTCGATTTGAGATCTTGCAAACCAGAAGAAATCACTTTGAAATCGAAGTGAGAAAGAAGAGAAATCGATATTGTCTTATTCGATTTTGTTTATGTAGATTCACCATTGGAAATTTTATTTCAGCTCAAAATTTTGTATATGGGCAAAACACAGCCTTTCATTCAATTCTGTTAACATTAACTGACGATGATTAACGGTGCTTAACAATATTTAAGTTTGACTAACGACGATCTTTATTTGGCGTGGTCAATGCAGAGTTCGTGATTTAATTGGAGCGCAATGAAGTTCAATTTTAAATTGGCAAAAACGCGTAAGTTTGATATTAAATTGACCATTTTCTCATTAAACATTATTAATGTAATTTACAATTTAATATTCATAATGGATCTTTCACATTTAAAGTAAATTATGTTGACAATATATGTTGAGTTTGTTATTTATACTTACAATATATAAAAAAATTATAAAATATTTAAAACAGAGAATAAGTGTTTGTAATTGTTAGAAATGTACTATAACAACATAATTCGCTTGGTTCAACTATTTATTATAAATTTATATTAGGTTAAATAATTTTTTGTTAAAAATGGACAAAGTACAACTGTTTGTATTTCTGCACAACTACAAAACTTAGTATAACAATTAACAAAAAATTTAAAAATCAACTAAAATTTTTGAAAATTAACTAAAAATTTCATTTTCCCTCCAAAACCAAAATTGAAATCTTTTAATTTCCACAATTATGACTTTGAAGTACTTCAATTTTGATTTTTCATCGGTTCAATTTTATAGTGGACAATATTAAAGGCTAATAACCATAATTAACCTTTTGACCTTTCAGTGTTAATATAATTCAGTTTTAGATGAAAAAAAATATAAGTTTTGGTAACTGTAACATTGATGAAAGGTTTGGCGCAGTGGTTAAAGTGTTCTCGTTAGTCTTGAAGTAAAGGGTTCGAATTTTTCTCTTGTATTGAAGTCCATGATTTTTTGTTTTACTTTTATTGAAGGATAAAATCGTAATTTCATATTAAACCAAATAGATTCGGGTTCAGCCGGATATTGCTTGGTTGGAACATGTAATTTTTTATCAACTCTGAAGACAGTTATGTAAATAACATCTTTTTCTTTTCTAAAATAATTTATTTAATTCCCTCATTTATAAGTAGAGTATTTAGACCTTTTTTCCAAAGAAGAGTGATTTAGCTATTGATCATGTATAAATCATGTTGGTCATTTTTGTTGTTTCCTAGGTCGGATGTCAAATGATTTTTTTTGGTGCTTTGAATGTCTTGGTTCCATTTTCTGTTTGGAGTGTTTGCGTTGTAGTCACTCGATTTTATATCCTTGTTTATATGATCTAGCTTTAATTCTTAGCTTTATGTGAACCTGTAGTACTAGAATATTTGCATTTTGGTTTGGTTTAGTTCATAAGAAGTTGTGAGTTTTTAGCTTATTATGTTGTTCTATTAGTATTGTAGGGTGTAATTCTCCCTTCTTTTTAGGTGTTTGTTTATGTAGTTCTAACTATTTTCTAGGAATTTTAACATTTTTACAAGTTTGTTTTTATTTTATTTCGATGAATAATCCTATTGTATTCCACCTTTTAATTACGGAAAAATAAATAAATTTCAATTATAACAAATATCATTACATAATTAGCAGAAAATTAATAGATTAACACTTTTAATTAATTCAATTTCATAAACATGAGACTCACATACCAATCTTTTTGCTTTTGGAAAAAAAAGCACGAATACATAAGGGAAAAGGAAAAAAAATCTCAAATTTTTGAAATGTGGCAAAATAAATTTGCAACTATCACCTTTGCATAGAAAAGACTAAAGTTTAGGTTGATTTTGAAAATTTGAGCTTAACCTAAACTTCAAGTTTTTCTACAGACTCAAGAAAATTATGAAGTATATAGGAGTATTATTTTTTGTTTGAGATTTTAATATAAGAAAATTTTTTTTGTCACTAATATAAGAATATTAACATTACATTAATATATTTGAATATCAATAATATTAACACTATAGTATATGTTAGAATTATTAGATATATGTATATATACAGATATATTTATGAGAAATTACACTCTATAACAATGGATAATTCAGTATTTGCAAAACTAACATGTGGAAAATGAATAGAAAATTGTTTTAAAAATATTGTCATAACTAGGATTATACCCACGTTATAGCAGAAGATTTAATTATTTTTTCAACCGTGTTCATTTAGGTTATTAAACCCGTGTTGATATTGTAAAAATCATTTTTGAGATATTGTTTTAGAGGCCTGAAATCCAAACCGAACTCAACCAGAATTAGAGAAATCAAACACGAAAAAATATTCCAATAGATCCTAATGTATTTGAAAAACCGAAACAAAGCCGAACTGGAACCAAATCAATAACCAAATTTTACCTTTTTAGATTTTTTCTATTAAATCTTTTTTAATTTTGAATTTTTATATAAAAATACTAGAACCGGAACTCTATCTATAGCAAACGGAACTCTATCCAAAAAATAAAATACCTGAATAAGACTTAAAAGAAAAACAAAATAGCGAATTAGAGGAAGCAAAACCGACAAAATACCATAATGGTCCTAAATATATGTACCCGAAACACCAAATCCAAATATGAACCGGTACCAAAACAATATAGTTTATAACAAACCTACTTTACACCTATTTTTAAGGACTGTTACAAACCATATATTAATTTTATCCTAAAGCTTAAAACATAATCTAAATGAAAGTGTCTCCCGCTTTAATATATAAGATACCCTTACCATATACTTCCATAATTGTTAATAATAAACATTGCTAACAATGTTATTGTCAATTTTTAATTTGTGTTATATGTTTATCTTCAAATTTATTGAAATATATTTATCGCCGTAAATCTTTTATCATCAATCTATATAATTTGTTATCGTTTATGATTTACATTATATTGATAACTATATCATTATCTGAACATCAACCCTTATTATTCCTCCTCTTTCTCCCCATTACTTATATTTACCCAATTTGTTATCGTGACATACAAATTTTTATCGGTCTACGCAACTTATTTTTGTCGCTAAAACGAGTACGTAAGGGTAAAACTGGAAATCATTGTTAATTGGCATGTTACTTTTGCAATTTTTGAGTTATCCATTGATATTGACTTAATTCATCTTATATTTATTTATAGTTGCAAATGTATCAACTTTTATATTTTGTTTATGTTTTGAATATTAGTAGATTAATAAAATCTGTGCACATATCACATTATTTCAAATATTAGTATAATATATAGAAATTATAAATTAAATTAATATTTACTTATCATTGTGACATATTTTAGTTATGTCATTTTGTAGCACCTCTAATGAATTTAGTACAAATTTCTTCCTCTGGGAAGCTACTCTGATTGAATTTTAACTGGTTTCTTGCGGTTCATAAGACAAAAATCATATCTTCTTTTGATTGGTTTATTCAGGAATTTAATTGATTTCATTTAAAGAATCTGTGAACCAAACATTATTTTTGGACCTATGTTTTGTGTGATTGATGGGTCAAAGGTCGGGTTTTACGATTAAGCTCATGATTCATTGGTACGATTAATTTTTTGTGTTTTCTCATAAAGACATTTGTACTGATACAGAGAATGCTATAATAGTTTTTTTTCAGATCAACGAATGTGGTGATATTGCATCAGTCCATTGAGCATCAAATAAAACGATTCAAAAGCCAGGTACAATTTTTTTGAGTTTCTTCATAATTATCATGAACAATATTCATGTGAGATCTTCAGTTTAATAGTATTCTTTTATTTGGAAGCTCCAAAGCCATGGATTTTAAGCTTTTGACTTTTTAGTAACATTCGATCCTATCTAAATATAATTGTTTTGCTTTTGTCTATCTTAGCCATTCACTCTTTGAGACTGCTAATTTCTCTCTGTTTTCAAAGTTTCACATTTTTAGTTCTCTTTGTGTTTTCAGGAGATCGAGTATATTGGATAATCTAGAAAGTATGATGCAAATAACAGGTAATTTACTGATTTACTTGTGTGTTAATAACTTATATTGCTGAATCATTTTTCCAATATGTTTTTTGACTGTCCCGTATTATTTAATTTGATCTTGGCTTGCTTTTCTTATACAAATTAGTAGTAGATTTTTCTTCAACGTGGACCTTAACTGTAATTGTTTGGATATGACGTTTCCGGGCATTTAATTTAAGTAGTTCTACTATAGGACTGTAGTGTATAGAAAACCACATACATACAGAATAATAAGTGTCTAATGAAATAAGAAATATTACTCCATAATAGATATACATTAGTTCTTCTAATTGTAATGCCAATATTATAAATCTCAAAATTCAGTAAATAACAAAACTAAATCTGAAAAACATAACATATGTCAAAGTCTTATGTCTAAAGATCATATGTTGTTAAAAACCTCTTTATATACGATGTTTTGTAAAGCACTATCATCGTATTTTTTGTCCCAATGTTTAGAATCGAAAGTCCTGCAGTTGTAGTCACTCTTGATAGTGCAACGTATAATTGTCCGTGAGAGAATACTGGACTTGGAAAATATAAACCAACCTTATTCAAGCTCTGTCCTTGGCTTTTGTTGATAGTCATTGCATAGCAAACTCGTATAGGAAATTGACGTCTTTTTAATTTGAAAGGCCATTTTGCATCTGGTGGAGTGAGACTTATGCGAGGAATAAGAACTCGTTTTCCCACATGAGCTCCACTTAGTATTTCGGCTTCAATAATCATCATGCCTAGGCGAGTTATTATTAACCTTGTACCATTGCAATGTCCTTCTCGTTGATTTATGTTTCTTAGTAATATAATTGGCACACCTGTCTTGAGATGTAGCTTGTGATTTGGAATACCTGAAAATTTGAGTGTATTTAAAAACTCTGTGAGGTAAAGAATATGCTGATTTGCCACTTCTTCTCCATCATCACTAATGCTATCAGAACTATCTTTTTGCTCTTCCTTTAAGCATGACAACATGTAGTCATTCACTTCGTTTACTATCTCGTTTCTTGTAGTAAGAATTACTCGCTCCATTAGATAATCCTTGTCTTTGAAATGAACCTCGAAATCTTGATATGTAGATTTTGCAATGCATTCCACATGATCTCCGTTGTTTTGTAAGAGGAGATTGTTGTCTAATTCTACTATGCTAAATTCATCATTTGCAGCTAGATATTTTGCCGGTTTAGGTGTTGTCCCATCACCGATACCTAATAGCCACTTTGCAAAATCTTTCTCTGTTTGATGCAACCTCATATTTTTATGGAAAGTATATATAGAGCAATAGTTCCATAAATACGAACAGTTGATTGTTGCCATAACAGTGTCTTGTCTTGTGCCTTGTTGTATTACTGGCAGAATTTGTCTAAAGTCACCACCAAGAAGCACTATTTTTCCACCAAAGGGTTTGTTTTCTGCACCTGGATCTACCATTGAAAGTACATCTCTCAAACTCTTATCTAAAGCTTCAAACGCAAATCGATGACACATAGGTGCTTCATCCCAAATGATGATATCTGTTTTTTCAAGTAATTCTGAAAGCATGGAACTACGACTGATGTTACACATATTGTCTTGATGAAGATCTATTGGATTCTTGAAATGGGAGTGTGCAGTTCTGCCATTAGGTAAAAGTGTCGATGCAATTCCAGATGAAGCCACTGGTAATACTATTTTTCCCTCTTATTGTAATTTTGAAATGATTGTCTTATACACATATGTCTTTCCTGTTCTACCTGGTCCATTAAGGAAAATCAATTTTCCTTTCTTATGGTCAATTGAGTCGATGACAACATCATACACTTTTTTCTGCTCATCATTTAACGTATGTATTAACCTATTATGTTCTTCTTCTTCAAGTTTATTGTAGCTTGTTTCATCTTTAAGCATCGAGTTTTTAATTTTTTCAACAGTTCCTTGTCTAGTTTTGGCATGGCTTCAAAATCGGTCAATGATTTATCATTTTGTGATAGAATTCTCTCTATTTCCATAAGTGTATAACTCTGTAGCTCCTCATCAGAAAACTGTTGATTAATGAAGTTGAATGTCTTTCTTTGCTTATGAGGTCTGTCTTCAGCTAGGTGACACTAACAATGCTCCCACAGACTAAAAGGACTACTCAATTCACAATAAAGTAACAATGTCACAAAGAGATGTCGAAGCTGAGAAGGATATGCATATTGGGCTGCTTCGTCCATAGCTTCCTTCCACTCTGTATCACCATTCAACAATCCTCTTGCATAACATGCTGCTTTGAATTATGTATGCCTAACATTATCAACTGTTAGTAAATCATCAAAACTTGTAGGACCTTTCGTTATGTTTACTAGCATTCTCAGATAATATAAATCTCCTGCACTTGGATGAATGTTCACTATTCTTCCAATGCTGAAACCTTGTTTTCTTGGTGACCATGTTTTCCCATCTAAATCTGACACAAATTTTAAAGGAAATTGGATATACGTTAGTTTCTTTGCTTCTTGACACATTTTGTTCATCTCAACCATTCTGTAAGCATTGTTTTTCCAATTCCATCTTTTGAGATAATGTTTTGTAGATTGATGCCTTCAGGATAAATGATTCTCTGCTGGTCTGGTAAGTGTAATGGTAGTCTTGTCACTGCAGGTTTCCGTTCATGTATATCGAATGAAAATATTCACCAAGTAGCTTCACATGCAGATAGGTAACGACATTCCAAATAATTTTTTATCTCAGTGATCTCTTCTTGTGATTCATTTCCTTGTGTATTTTTATTTACTTCTTTTTTCTCGATCTTCATGGTTGCCATGTCTACTCCTTTTGTGATATATTTGAATAGATACTTTATTGCAGATGACCTATTGCACCATTCTACATTGATGTGAGCTTTGTATTTTTTTAGGAGTAAGAGGTTGTGTGGCACAACGAAGCTATTATCAAGCTTTGTATCTCCTTTCATGGCAAATTTTGTTTCATCATATCTCCTACGGTAAGTAATGTAGCCATCTTCATTAATATTTGTCATGTCGTTGTATGGTCTTGGAAATTTTTTTGTGCATTTGTTATCTTCCATACACTTATGCCCGCATGGTCCATGCATCATAAATTGTTCGACCAATAAAAAACCTTCTGGATCAGCCTCTTTGTCTGGTAACTCAGATGAAATAAAGCTATCAATATCTTTCTGATCTGGATTTAGTTTAAAGTCTTGTAGCCATAAAAGTATATGTGCATGAGGAAGACCGCGTTTCTGAAATTCAATTGTGTGTATAACTGGTAACAAAAGAAAATCACTTGTAACTAAAATTATTTTTGTTAATAAAGTTTAAGATCTATAAGGAAGTATTATATTAGTACCTGTTGTGATAGGGCCAAAGAAAACACCATCTTGTAGGTCTTTAAGAAGTTCTTCTAATTTCATTTTGAATACACGACATTCAATATCAGGTCTATCGTTTGTATTTTCGTTCTTGGCCTTTTTTATATGATCATTCACTTCTTCCCACTTCAGATTTGCAGTAATAGTAATGAAAAGGTCAGGATGTCCGTACCATCTGCATATTGCCATTGCATCTCGATAATTTTCTGTCATATATCGTGGGCCGCCCGTGAACGAAGATGGCAAAATGATTTTATTACCCAGTTTTTTTGAATCGTTATCTCCTTGTAAAACTGCATCACATACGTTATTGTACAGATCTGATTTAAGTTTCTTTTGGTTATATTGATAAAAGTTCAAACGTTCTTGTTCAATTGCAGTATAAGCATCAACCACGTATTGATGGAAAAGACACCCGAACGGATTATGGTTCCTGGAGATGTTAATCTGGTTTGCATTTGATATGCATAATATTCTCTCATTGTCACGTATAGCCTCTTAGTTGTATTGCCATTTGAACTATATGGAATTGACTTTTCAATGTAGCCTTGTTCACCATATGGAAATAACAAGGATATTGTAGTGACATGTAAGATGGATGTAGAATACTTATACGTTGTGGGTTTTCCATTCTAGGATGCACTATTATATCTCTCTCACAATTTGGTGTAGACATGTCCCCTACAATAAGTCCAGCAATCTCGTCTCCTTCTGGAAGGTCAAATTGTTTACCACGACTTTTATTTTTAATTAATCTGATTGAGTGTTCTTCAGTTGTTCCAGATTCGTGTCTATCTCTAGCCATTCAGAACACTTTAGCTAACTCGTTTTATTCATCAATCATTTCAATTAATTTGCTCAAAACAGCTTCGTTACCTCATTCGTTCTTCCTTTTGCAAATGCATTGAGACGGTTTTGGATTTCATGAGCAGTATCATATATGTATAGCTGGACAAAACGGGGTATATCTCCTTCAAGCGGTAATAGTGATCCAATTAGGTGGTAATTCTGACTATGCATACGAAAAGTATAAGGACCATTTCCTGAATTGATATTCTGATCAATTTTGCCTCCCATTGATGTAAAAGCAAGCATTGAATTATATATTCGTATTAGCTTTCGAAATACTGGTGATTGTGATAATAAGTCATCTAAGAAAGCTGGAGGTTCTCGAGCTCGTGGTAGAACAACTTGTCCTTGTTGACAACAAATCGAAAACTTCATTTCTTTTCCACTTTGTTTTACCCTTTCGAATTTCCACACCAAAGCTTCACAGTAAAAACCTGTCACCAACTCATTTTTTTCTCCATTATTATTTCCTATATTACAAAAACTACACAGTTAAAAATAATTTTGAATTATCGAACCATAATTCAGCATCATTAGTCGATAATAATTGGGGTTTATAAAATCTCTTCCATTATTATTGTTTCCTATACAACAAAAACCACACAGATCTTTGTCTTTCTTTTTTTCTGCTTTCTTTTATTAATAGAAAAACCTTTATATTAAAAAACATAATTTTTAGTTTAGAAATAACATACGAAGTTATCTGTAACTTAAATGATGGTTCCTTGTAAATTTTGTAGATGTAATTAGTATTGTAAAATAGTTTAAACTATATAATCCTATTATAAAATCCATACCTCGTTTGGACGTCTTTTGTGTCAAACATCTTCTCTTCGGATCTATAATATGATTATTTTGAGTTGTTTCAATATTTTCTATCTGTGATGGAGTGCCATTAGAATCTTCTTGAGACCTTATATTTTCTGCAATATTCTCTTGCAAGCTTTCAATTCTTAAACTTGATGAATTTTGCTGATTTTCAATCCTAGCTACTTTTGATCTTCTATTGTATATCCTGCAATATATTTATTTATTAGATGAAAGTGTTTCCCTAATTTCGTTTAAGAGCATAAAAATAGAAAGGTTTACCAGTTTCTAAGTTGTGTAGTTGTTAATTCAGAACCCTATATTTTCAAAACGTAACGTTAGATAATGAATCATATATATATATATTGAAACATGATATAAATTTTATACTTACACACTCATTTAGTTTGTTGACCCATGTTTGAAGTGTATCTTCTTTCAACCGAATATGAGGTTCATCAATATAGCAATCTGATCATCATTCATTATACCTTGTTTTCTTTTGTTCATGTTTTTGTTTCTTATCAATCGTAACAACCTAAGAAAAAATTATTAACAAAAAAACTGAGGTCAGAATATAACCATATCTTATATATTTTATATATCGTAAGACACTTCCGAAGATGATACATGTCCATCTTACTAATGATAACATAAAATAATAAAATACTTAAGTTTAACTATTTACTTGTTTACCTTGAAGTAGTTGGATGCAGATGAGTAGACAAATAATAAAGTAGTAGTAAAACTTCTTAATAAAAGTTTTTGTGACTTTGTGAAATATATAGATTTTTCGCGATCATTAAATCAATTTTCTGTTTATGTTTATATATAGAGATAAATCCTTACAAATCCTTTCTCTTTTATGATTAGGAATAGGAATAAGATCAAATTTTTGTTAACAGAGTTAAATATTTACTATTATTTTCAGTGTTTATCTTAGTTTCTTTTCTCTTATAATATTTACGATTTGTATGTATATAATTGAACAATTAGTAAAATATATATAAGATCCTTTTTACGATAAAGCTGATATAAATATTTTAGTTACGGTTAGAAATCTTTCAGTTTATTAATTATTTTAAAATTAGTTATAGAGATAATTATCTAAAATCTTTTCAGCTAGATTACAGGAGGAATATGTGCTTACTTTTCAACATCGTAAATCCTATTTTTTTGTATTTTTCAAAGTTTTAATATAAAATTCTTTTTTTTTCTGTAAAAGTACAATTCTCTCTCTTACTAAACAGATTTGGCTTAATTAACTAAATTTATTAAAGTTGAAACACAATCAAAATCACCATTCAGATAAAATTTGGTTGCAGAAAATGCTGGTAAATTAATTACACCTTGATACGTTTTGATTAAAACACTTGTCATTATGAAAACGTTTTTGTCACTTCCCACACCACGATACTTATCCTCTAATTCTTCAGCTTTTTCTGCCCATATTGTTGCTTTTATTTCAATACCACTGTATCATAAACAAATATTTAGTTATACTTATATATCGGATAAGATAAGCATAACATAATAATAATATATTTAAATAAAGAATTATGAAGTTCACGAAAAATATACCTTTCTAATAATAACGTTAAAACAACCCTTCTTAGAGTAGGATTACTTTGACTACTAACATCAGATTTGTCCATTCTTTTGATATAACCAATTATATCTATTAAAAACACATAACGTTAGTATTTTATTCTATTATTGTATTAAAAAAAAATATATAATATATATATATATATATATACCATATAAATTTTGGGTCACATCTTTCAACTTAGTTAAATCTTCATGATTTTAAAATCGAAACTTTTCAAAAGGTATTTGAAAGAATTGTTGTTCCATGGATGCAATAGTTATTCTTTCCGTTAATTTTATCTGGAATTTGTGATCAAAAACTTTGTAATTCTTATTGCAATCCTGTATATTAAAATTACAAATTTCGATAAGATTTCTTTCACATAGTGCATTCCCAAACTTTTCCATAAGATAATAATCCACAAAGCCTTGAATAGTATTCTCATGTTGTAAAAGATTTAACTTTTAGTTTGATAATGAAAATATTTTTGAATAAGGGAAAAAATATAAAAAAATATAACTTTTTCATCGAGTAAGAGAAAACTTATTCCTATAAGCTCATTGTTTTTACTCAAAATTATTGCTTCCCACTTTCTTAAACACATACCACCGTATGACGATACAAACGTTTTTGGGTTAATTGATCTAATGTTAAATAACTTGTATTGTTTTTAGTTTTTGCGTTCTTTGTTATTCAACCTATAAAAATTAAAAGATTGAGGTGAGGAGATTTTTTATTATAAAACACGTATATATATATTGATAAAATATCATATTAATAATAGTAAAACAAAATAATAACATATTTGATTTAAATGTGTACAGTTTTTGCTTGTTTGCCTTGATTACGTTGGATGTCAACAAAGAGAAATATTAAGTTGGAGAAAGCTAGAAAAGTTTGAGAAAGATGAAAAAAATTGTCTATGTGTTTATGTATATATAGAGGTTAATATTCACATTTCTCTTTTAGATTAGGAATGAGATCTTATTTCTGGTTCTTATTTACTATTCTTTTTTATGTTAGGATTCGATTCCATCATATAATAAGATTTCTTTTTATGTTAGGATTCGATTCTTTCGTATAATAGGATTTCAAATAAATATAAATATTTTGTTATACACTTATCATCATCTTCTCTTTTTATTTTTAGTTTTTTAAAATAAATTCAGGAAAGTTTTGGATCGTTGGATCTGACATGTGGAAGAATCATGTTAATTACTAACTTTGAGAAATCTTTCTTTATATAATAAGATAGTAGAATAGTAAATATATATGTGAAAATAATTATATAACATGAACTATGATTTATCGAAAGAAAATAAGAGGGAAAAAAAACCTAATTTCTCTCTAGTTTTGTAAGAGCCGCTACCTCTGAAACTCCGATGCTTCTTTCTCGTTGATAGCGGTGGCCGGTGGCTTCCATAGCATCGGCCCCACAACTAGCTTGCCCATTTGTTGTTTTTTTTTGTTGAATCTCGTTTTGCTAGCCCACTTTTTGTATGATGGCTTCTTTTGTCTTGTCAAGATGGTTTGAAAACCCGATCGTTTGGATATGTACCCTTCTCATGGCTGAGACCTCAGATCTCATTTGTGGTTCTCAACCGGTTTGGGGTTTGTGTCCCGTCGGGATTTTGCAAAAAGTTGAAAGGAGTTATTCTGAATCTTGTTTTATTTGCGTTGATTTGGTTTTTCTCTAAGCTTTTAACCATCAATCTACAACCTTCCTCCTTCGGTGTGATCGGTGAAGAGGTTAAGCTACTTCTCTAGTTTCCTCCTATCAGAAATCAAGACCAGATTTTGGTCCAGATCTGAGCAGTTCATGCTTCTTCTCTTCCGAATGTTTTCAATATTGGCAATGTTAGATGGTTCCAATGCCTCACTATCGAGGTGCCATCAAACCAGAGGTTGTTAGCAGGTGTTTCATATTCAGACGTCTATATATTTTCAAGCAAGAACATAAAAGAGATCAAATTTTACGTTATCTAGAATAGTTTGGGATAATCTTTTATGCCTTTGTTAGCTTCCCTTATTTAGGTTTGGTGTATCTATCGTCTAGATCGTTATTTTCAGAGATTTTCATGTTATTTGTCGGCCTTTGCTCGTCAGATCGACGTAAAACTTTCCTTTTAAATATTTAAGATGAAAGAAAAAGAAACATGAATTGTGATTTATGTATATTTATTTTATTTTTTTAATTTGTATACGTTTATGAAAAATATCATAGGAATTATCAATAGTAAAATTTAAGATACTATTTATATTAAGAAAAAAAAACTGGACGAAGTGAGATCGGTGTTGAAATCAAGCAAGTCCTTAGCCTTTCCTTTCTTTCGCTCCTTCACTCACTCTCTCGTTTTTTCTCTCTCTCGGATCTCGACAGCTATAGCTTTTCTCTTCCAAAGCCAAAACTCGAAAACCTGCAAAAAGTTTCTCCGCCAAATCTCTCCGAAACCCTTTCTCATCTGCTTTTCCCCTTCTGCTTCGTGCGTGCGCTTGCTCCTTCTTCTCCTTCTTCTACGTATTTTCGAAGTCTTTTGTTTTCAATCCTGCCATGGCTGAAGGGAAGTTCGATCTGCCTGACGATCTCATCTTTTCCAAATCATCTGATCAGTTCAAAGGCACTTCCTCCACCTTCTTCTCTCTCAATCCTCCAATTGATTTTCGTTTTGATTTGAACTGTGTGTCTTTGATTGGTTCTTCATATTTGAATTTCTTCCGCTCTTGGCCGATTTGAATGCGGAGAAACAAATGTCATCGTTTGCTTTTTGGATCTGACTTCGATTGGATGCGGCAGGGATGTATAGTTTAAAATTTGACCTATTATGTTGCTGATTAGGGTTCTAAGATATCGTTCAATCTTCATCTACCTGCTTATTTACGTCTCCCTGTGTCCAAGATGTATTAGCGGTTTCATGTTTGGATTAGTGAGCGGTAAACGGAGAATTCATTTGTTGCCGATTCCAAACTTTGGGATCTGGAAAAATTAACCAATGATTTATTCGTGCTTCTAATTTGGGCTTTATTGGTTTTCTGACTTTGTATCTCTTTCGTTTCTCTGATTTTCTTCACCGATTGACTACCTTATTTTTGTTATTGAATGTAGAATTGGCATCAGATAGCAGCATTCCTTTGTCTCCGCAGTGGCTTTATACGAAATCAAGCGAGATCAAGATGGTAATACCTAATCTACGAAGATGTTGTTACTGTTATTTTATTTTTTGTTCGTCTCATTTTATATCCGAAGATCCTATGCCTGTTCTTTGTATCTCTCGAAAGTATCAAATTTTGAGATGATTGTGGTGCTACTGTTTAACTTTTCCACGTCTTCATTCTCATGGTCTATTCATCTTGTTGTTCTTTCTGTGTGGTAGGATGTTCGATCTCCTACTCCTGTGCCCATGGGAAATCCAAGTGATGCAAATCTGAAGGATGCATGGCGCTTGGATGCACCTGAAGACAAAAAGGACTGGAGGAAAATTGTGCCTGAGAATGAAACAAGTCTCAGGTGGCGCGAAGAGGAAAGAGAAACTGGTTTACTCGGTGCTAGGAAAGCGGATCGAAGAAAATTAGAACGTCGCATTGACAATGTCTCAACCAGAGAAACCGGTGATAGTAAAAATATTGCTTCTTCTGATAGGTGGCACGATGTTAATTCTCGTGCTGCTGTAAATGAATCTCGACGTGACAACAAATGGTCATCTAGGTGGGGTCCTGAAGACAAAGAAAAAGAAACTCGTTATGAGAAGGTAGATAGTAACAAGGCCAAGGAAGAGCCTCAGACTGAAAGTCAATCTGTGGTTAGCAGCGTCCGTGCAACTTCTGAACGGGACTCTGACCCTCGTGACAAATGGAGGCCACGTCATAGGATGGAGTCTCAGTCTGGTGGGCCGACTTCTTATCGTGCTGCACCTGGGTTTGGACTTGATAGAGGACGAGCTGGGGGGCCAAATTTAGGGTTCACCATGGGCCGAGGAAAGGCATCTGTAACTGGTAGGGGTTCTTCAACATCCTCAATTGGTGCTGGTACATGTACGTTCTTAGGAAATGAAAGTATCCCTGGCAAACAAAGCGCAGCAGCCTCTATGTTTCGGTATCCAAGGGGTAAGTTGCTTGACATGTATAGAAAACAGAAGCCTGATCTTTCCGTCGGTAGGATACCAAATGAGATGGAGGAAGTTGCCTCCATAACTCAAGTGGCTGTGATCGAACCTCTTGCATTTATAGCACCTGATGCTGAAGAAGAGGTATAGTCCTATATGAGAACTTGCTTCCATTACCCTTTTTCACAAGTGTACCATTAGTTTTTCTATTTTTATGTGTAACTGACTTTTGCTGAGTTTGTTGACGGGTATCATATCTATTAGGCAAGCCTTAATGGCATATGGAAGGGAAGGATCATTAATAGCGAAGTCTACACTCCATCTGGGGAAGAATCCTTAGGTGAAAACATTCTGGGTATGTTATTTTTAATTTTAGTTACCTGGTCTCTATCTTCCTCCTAGCATTATAAGAAAAAATTTCTGACCTTGGTTTTTTTCATGTCACTGCAGTAAAAGGCCGCATACATGACCCAAGTGAGACAAAAGTGGATGGTGTTTTGATAGGCTTTGTGGGTGGTGACAGTGGTTCCATGCAAAATAATGATTCCGGTATGTATGATAGGTGTTGACTACGTCTTCGATATCACTGTTCTTTAGATAAGATATATGCATATGAGTTTACTGGCATTTTTAATGTCTTATATATCCTGAACGAAAGTCCAACAACTATTGTAGGATTACTGGGTAGTCATAATGGAGGTCTGGGGGGTGCCTCAAGCGTCTCACAGTTGAACTCTGTGGCTTCTGAAAGTTATGGAGCTGGTTATCAAGTCTCTCATGGAAGTCCTGAAGTGGGTAGATCTGATTTTACTAAATTATCTGCGTTGGATGGGCGTGAATCCCTTGTTGCTTCTTTTGATCAAGATTATATGGGCAAGCTGCAGCAACCAGATATTGAAGTGAATCACTCAGAAGGGGATATGCCTCCTGAGGGGTTCATGTTCTTGTATATTGATCCTCAAGGAGTGATTCAGGGACCATTCGAGGGTTCTGACATTATTTCATGGTTTGAACAAGGATTTTTTGGGACAGATCTACAGGTTCGCTTGGCAAATGCTCCAGAAGGAACTCCCTTTCAAGATCTGGGCAGGGTCATGTCATATTTAAAGACAGAAAGTGTTCATCCCCATATCAGGGACCAAAGGAGTGAGCTAGAAGAGACTAGTCTAAAAACAAATTCAGAGACTGGTGTATCAATTGCTCCCTTAGCAGAGTCTAATGATTCATCCTATATAACTGGCCCGCCTCATTCATTTTCTATGTATAACAACCCTTCAGCTCAGGATAATTTTCATAGGAAGTCTGAGTCAGAAATTTACGTGAAACAACCACATGGTGAGGACCGAAGTTTCATGGACTTCTCTGCCCAAGATGAAGGTTTGTTATGCTTTTTCATATTTTTGTCCATTAGTGTGGGTGAACACACGTCTTGCTTTGGGTTTTTTATGCTTGTGTATGAGCTTTGATTACCTTCTTAGTATCTTTTGTCTTCATCATAACTAAGAACAATGATTTCTCGTGTTCTTTTCTAAATTAGAGATTGTGTATTTTCAGGAAGAGCTGGAGTTTCTGGTTATGTGTCGTCGGTAAAATCCTCCACAAGTATGCATGATGCTTTAGTGGAACTTTCTGGCCATTCTAGTGTTCCTGCTGAACCATCTAAGGCAGCTTCCGGAAAACAGAGTGAAAATAAGCTTCACCCATTTGGTGTGTTGTGGTCTGAGCTAGAGAGCGGTAGTACAGCAGTTAATGCATTACCAAACAGGTCTTATGATGGAGTGGGGGAGCCTACTGGATCAATAAACAATTGCCCAATTGATCCGCGAAGAATTACACAAATTGATCCCAACATGTCCCTCGATGCTCTGGCTGCTAACCGGATGTCGCAGTTTGAACGTGAATCCAACTTCTTTAACCATGGCGATCAACTTCCACCAAATCAACATCACCATCAGCAACTCCAAAATCAGGATATGCTGTCGCACTTACATTTAGGTGATCAAGCTCAGGATCTGGAGCATCTATTAACTTTCCAGTTGCAGCAGCAACAGAAAATTCAGTTGCAGCAACAACAGAAGATTCAGTTGCAACAGCAGCAGAAGATCCAATTGCAACAGCAGCAAAAGCTTCAGTTACAACAACAGCAAAAGATTCAGTTGCAGCAGCAGCTGGAACAAGAGAGACTACATCAGAAGCTCTTACAGGAGCAACAACAGTCCCATGCTCGACAATTACATTTTCAACAGATTCTACAAGGACAGACTCCCGATTCAAGGTTTGGGCTTTCACATGACTTTCCTCGATCCAACAACATTGACCAGATGTTGTTAGAGCAGCAGTTAATAAATGAACTGCAGAAAAGTTCTGGCCATCAGTCACAAAATTTCGCACCATACATTGAGCAACTTGCTGCAGGAAATTTTGGGCAATTGCCACATGAAGGGCATCAGAGGGAGCTACTTGAACAGCTACTTTCAACGAAAATGCACTCTCAATATGGACAAATGCAATCTCCACATGGACAACTACAATCTGAACCAAACCGGTCTTTGGAGTACCAAATGCGGCAGCAAGAGCAGCTGATGCAGTTGGCCAATGGAGTGAGGCACAATACTCTGTTGGAAGATCAGAGACATATTGATCCTCTGTGGCCATCTGATCATAATGATCAGCTTCTAAGAACTCATCCTGGGATCCACCGTTCGCGCTCTTCTACGGGATTTGGACCACTAGACTTCCATCAACAGCAGCAGAGGCCATCCCCACCCTTCGAAGACCAGATTGGTCAACTTGAGCGGAACCTTTTATATCAGCAACAGCTTCGACAAGAATTATTCGAGCAGGGGATTCCATTTGACCGATCATTATCCTTACCCGTAAATGCATCGGGCCTGAATCTGGATGCAATAAATGGTCTTGGATTCTCTCAGGGTCTGGAGTTGCGGGATGCTACTGCCCACATGCAATCTTCTGGCAGATTGGGAAATTCTACACCGGGTATCAATCATCAGAATTCCCGTATACCATTAGGTGAACCTCAGTTTTCACAATTTGATCCGATGGAAGGACGCTGGTCAGGAGCCGATACACAGGTAGCTGGGGACTGGGCCGAATCACAATTATATAGATCAAACATTGATGCTGAACATCATAAAATGAGATCAGAAATGAGGAGATTGGGTGA
>OVAX01001301.1:29776-48514 GCA_900406405.1 Lepidium africanum | reverse complement strand
TTAGCGACTAATTAGCGACTGATTTTTGCGACTGATTAGCGACTGATTTTTGTGACTGATTTTTGCGACTGATTAGCGACTGATTTTTGCGACTGATTCGCGACTGATTTTTTGCGACTGATTAGCGACTGATTTTTGCGACTGATTTTTGTGGCTGATTTGCGACTGATTATTTTAGTCTCAAATCAGTCGCAAATTAGCGACTGATTTGCGACTCTATAAATTAGCGACTAAGGTTTTGCGACTGATCATATCAGTCGCAAATCAGTCTCAGATTTCAAAAATGGGACTGATTTGNTGTATTGAAGTTCCATCCACATTCTCAAAAGTCTAACACAAACCAAAAAAAGTCTCGAAACATAGACATTAGAAGTAAGTACTAACGAAGAAAGTAGCGTTTTTAAACAACATTATTTGATAAAACACAACATCAAGACACAGTCTTATGAAACATATTTTTGAATTAACATTTAATCGCAAGATAATATAAAAAAATAGGGTAAAAGAAGCAAAGTACTACAGAAATTAACTTAACAAAGCGTTTTACATAAAACTAATAAAGTCTTAATACTAAAAAATCTAAATAAATAACAGAAGAAGCAATTAGCGTTATGTAACAACTTAATTAGATAAAACACAATGGCGCGACATGATCCTTTTACTCCTACTTCGATTTATCTATCTTCTCCTTTTTTATCTTTTTGGGGTCGAACTTGTGTTTCTTTGAACCAGTGTTGCCCTTAAGCTCAACCATCGTTATGTTACTAATATCACTCCCAACTACAACATCAGCATTTTTTTCGAGTCATATTCAATGGTAGGTTCAATGCCTTCACTTGGTGATTCATTCATGATGTCCTTGTGGTTCAATGCTTCCTCGGCAACTTCAGTGAGATCATGTTTCTTACGCTTAGAAATCGGTGTTGTTGAGGTTGAGTCTGAGACATCACCACTGTTTGTTAGCAGTAGGACTTGCTGCGTGAGAAACAAAGCAAAATAAATTACATATCCAAAAAAAGTTTTATTGTCATACAGATTAATTTTATAAATGTTAAGAAACCGCCTGTAACTAACCGGTTCCTCCTTCATTTCATAAACTTTAGGCTTTATTAGATCAACCATTTCACTGAAGAGAAAGCAAACAGTTTTTTGCCTAATGCTTTTGATAGGTTCTAGCAAATCGTCGGGGTCTTCTATCTATAATGTAATCATTTTTGCCGTTTTGGGTTCGCGAACATAAAATTTGTACTAACTATGAATGTAGTTTAGTGTTCGTACCTCTTCAAAAACACCACCAAGAGTAGAATCTGCACTTTGACCAACCAAAACGGCAGCATGTGAATCAAATAACAAACACTTAGTTTCACCTGTGTCATCCTTTATAGATGGTGAGTCTTATACCTGGACATCAAAGGAAAGATTTTTATACAGGAAAACTTATGTATAAACAGTATTGTAGGATTGTAAACAACCTTGGACAAACAGATTTGGAATACTCTTTGCAATTCTCACAATAGAATTTTGGGTTTGGGATGGATGTTACAGGACATAAGTCTAAAGGCGTCTCTTCCAACACTTTTTTGATGCATTTTTTACATCCAAAGTAATACAAGCCAAGTTCTGTTTCAATGTCATGTATAGTGCACAAGAGGTGACATTTACCAACCTGAATGAATTAGAACACATCAAGGACAAAGTTCAGAAATAGGTTGATGAGACAATAAAATATGGAATGTAAAATAAAATATTAATTTTCTTACACATAAACTTGACATACCTCATCCATTTTAAGAAGTTCAGAAACACTCTTCATAGGGTATATTGGAGATACTTATCAAGTGTATCATCTGGTAGATGCCTTCTTCCAAACTTTGTTTGTATTGGTGTAATACAAGCAACATCACGAGGGAAACTGCAAAGTAACCAAAAATGTATGAAAATATAACAGAGTAATCTAAACATTTGTTGAAGACCAAAATAGGAGGATAACTTACATATTGATGAACGACTCGAGTTCTGCAACTGTTCGATATGTGCATACAATAGAAGCATCAAACGCATTACAAATGCTTCTAGTGTCTGTAACACATTGTGATACAAAAGATTATATATTAGATATAAGTAAAATAGGATTACGAATCAGAAGGTTCAATGTATATGGAAAGTTAATTGTAAGCCTTAACATACCTCACTACACCGTATTAAGCAATACACACGTTCACCTCTTGCATTAACATAAGCAGTGCGAATCTGCTCAGCGTATTTACCCCATAGTGTACAAATGAGAATCTGCTCCCTTCACAATCCCCAACAAAAACGAAAGGTAAGTAGGATATAAACTACAAAATAAAATATTTTGCAGATCATATATATCACGTACATATTGTTCTTTAATAATAAGTCAATTTTTGGAGTGCGTTTCCCACGAACATCGATAAGCTCCATCTCGTAAATTTTGAAAACTACACCAACAACATCTGCAAATAAACAGTTACAGATTACATTGCGTATTATGTTCAATAAAATACACAACACAAAAAAAAGCACTTGAGAAACATACCAAGTAACAGTTTTGTTGTGGTATTCTGATCGAGAACATAGTCAAAAGTTACAAGACGAATAAACGAATCATCTATTACAGGATCACAGTCCATTAGTGTAGAGCAAGAATTATATATTTGGTGAATAAGCTTGTCGATCTCAAGGATTTGATAGTAGTTGCTTGTCTTTTAAACTCTGTGAATCAAGTAGTAGACTTTGTTCCTAAGGTGATTTGGGAATTCTAGGCTAATTTCTAGTATGAAAACTCAATGGATAAATGTTGGTTTGTGTTTGTACGAGGGTTTGAATATGAGATATCTGCTGCTCCAATTAGTGATGTNATGAGATATCTGCTGCTCCAATTAGTGATGTGCTAGAAGTGCATTACTGTGAGACCCAACCTATCAGGCCCACTAAATAAATCAAATTTTACGTATGTGTATATGTACACACTTATAAAGCCACTGTAATTTAGTAGGAAACTGAAAGAAACCCCAAAACCTAGTTGTCATATTCATCATTGTTGTTATGTTTTGATATGATCTTACCACGTGAAAAAAAAAAGTAAACAGAAAGGTTTTTTTTTTTTGGTTATGAAAATAAAGAGGTTATGCACCTCAAAATCAGCTAGAATTTGGTGAGTAGCTTTTACACATATAAATCGACCTGTAGCCAAAAATGTTTTATCAATAGGAATTTGAAAGTTACAATCATTTATTTAGGAGGATTTTTGTTTATCAGATTTTTAGGTAGAAAAATTGCAAAAGTGATTTTCTAGAGAACCATTAGGAGCCAAGAAACGATAAACTTATTGTTGGAAAGCCCCTACGGTCTAGTTTTACATCAGTTCTCTTATATGTATGCATTTTAGTTAGATTTAGGAGTCATTTATCATTCATTTTGCATTGATTCATACAATGTTTGCATCATATTAGAGTCCTTTTAGGTTCATTAGTATAGTTTGCATTTGCATTGCATACATTTTGCATTTGGAGTTGTTATTAGGAGCATTTGAGCGCTTTAAAGACTAATTCGGATTAGAGGTGAAAGGACCCAGCATGACTTGACAAGAAGATACACTTTGGAGCTGAATAGGAGCAAAGAATGGACAATTTCAATGTAGCTTGATGTGTCACTCGATTGGATGGATCGAGTTAATTTTGAATTTGCCAGCTCGACCACAACGGTTGAGTTAGCGGTCAGTTTATGCAATTTCTCCAGCTCGACCACTCAACTCTATCCACGTGGTCGAGTTAGACTCTTCCGAAGAATTTTTATTGATTTTTTATTTTGGACTTTTTCGGGTTAGTGGAAGGAGGCTATAAATACACTTCTTATGTCACTAGAACTTTGATCCTCATTTTTACCTCTTTTGTGAAAGAGTCTTTTGAGCATTTCTCTCTCTTTAACGACATGGGATTGTTGACAACAACTTTGACATCAAGTGTAGTCTCATCTCCATGGTTTTGAACAACAAATTTCATGAACAACTTTGTTTATGGCTCTTCATTCCCCTCTTGTTTGTCGAATTATGTGCAGGGTTCATAGTAGGTGTGTGGAAACCAATCTTGTGCTCAACTAGGAGAAGTGCCATTTTATGGTTACATAAGGGAGTGTTTTGAGTCACAAGATTAAAGGGGATTGAAGTTGATCATGCTAAGATATAAGTCAAGATTAAAGGGGATTGGGATCTCTGATTTGAGATCATATGTGATGGAAGTGACTATGTTGTTAAAGATGTACTAAGCAAGAAGAAGGATGAAAAGCTTAATGTTATCTTTTATGCTAGTAGAACACTAGATGATGCTCAGGTTAAATACACCACTACTAAGAAAGAGCTCCTTGAAGTAGTATTTGCTTTTAAGAAGTTCATGTCTTATTTTGTGGGTTCAAGGGTGATAGTGCACGTGGACCATGCATCCTTGAGGTTTCTAATGAAGAAGAAAGATGTTAAACCAAGGCTCTTAAGATGGATTCTATTGCTGCAAGAATTTGATATGGAGGTTATTGATAAACCAGGGATCAAAGATAGTGTAGCTGACCACTTATCAAGAATGATGATATAGGATTCGATCCCCATTGATGATTCTACGCCTGAGGAGCAGCTTATCGTTTTTAGAGTAGTCAAGGATTGCTTTCAGATCAAGAACGAGCTTGCTGGAGCCTTACTACCATGGTATGCTAATTTGGTTAATTATTTGGTTATTGGATAAGTGCCGAAGAGCCTGGATTCCTATCAGAGGAAGAAATATTTCAGAGATGTGAACCACTACTTTTGGGATGAACCATATTTATACAAGAGGGTTCTAATGGGCTGTTTAGAAGATACATTGCTAAAGAAGAAGTTTAAGGTGTCCTGGAGCATTGACATAGGTCTAGTTATGGAGGAACTTTGCTACATTCAAGACAATGTTGAAAAGATTGCAAGTTGGACTCTGGTGGATACGAACCCCGGATAGTGGCTCTCGGATATGGATTCTACGTTTCGACCTTGGTGAGTCTGAACCATGAAAAATTAGTTTTCAGGGGAAAGGCAAAGAACACCACAAGGATTATGGCTCTATCCTTGATACAGTTCGGTCTGATCTTGCTTAGGAATCCTCAACTACTCTTGATCTCGGCTCTCTCTCCCGAATCCTCAAAGAGATGAAGTCGGCCATGGTTTTCTCTGTAGAGAAAAGAAATACGTGACTTTATTCATCCAAGTCTGAGAATACAAATAAAAAGATTTGAGATTATAAAGAGAATGCTCAACATTTAAAAGAAACAAAAAAGGAAGCAAATTAAACACATAAATGCAAAACTAGCCGTTGTCACTTATATGACAAAGGCCGAGAATGGAAAGAGTTGTGCTTGAGTCTTGAGAGTTCGGCCATGAATGTGTGATGTCTAGGGACATCTTGATTCATTGGAACCACGCTCAAGTTGTAGCTGCAGCCAATATATAGCCGTTAGAGAGTTATGACAAAAAGTGGGAATGCATCCAAATATGGCAAGTAGACTCTCAAGGGGATTCACCTAATCCTATGAGGGCTGGAGCATATTATGAATTCTTGGGATGTTTCTAATTGGTTCAAATAGTCTCCTGGTCGCCACAAATAAGTTTTTCAAGCTCTTAAGACAAGTGGATCCCAGACTTGGCTTAAACAGAGCCAAATCGCACCTTCTTCTTGTTGGGCATGTATTTGAAGAATCTGGTGGTGGATTGATGCATTTTGGGCTTTTTGGAACCATGAAAGACCCAATAATATTCTCCAAGTGGTCTGCAATGAAGGCCGCTTTTGAGCTGCGCTGTGTTTCTCGATATTTGGCATTGTCGCGTAGAAGGTCCAGCTTCTAAAATTCATAACTTTCAGCTCCAAGCTTCTTTTGGGCTAATTAGACTTCGAGGAGTTAACTATTTGAATCAAAAATCCATAGAAATTAACTTCATAGCTTAATTCTCTTTGTATCATCTACAGCACCTTGATGAGTGATTGTATGTCTTCATGATCCACCGGGGAATGTTGTTGAAGTGAACTCCTTGAGTCTAGCTTAGGTGCTTGAGTTTAGGCATCAAGTGAACTCCTTGAGTCTAGCTCAGGTGAACTCCTTGAGTTTAGGCATCTGAAACATGTCTAAGAAGGTCGTCTCCCTTTATCTTTGACATGTTTCCCAAGGAAGTTTGTCTTCCATTTATCCTTGGTGTATTTAGCCAAAAACTCAACAACCGAATCTAGGCCATGCTTAGTTGTCAATGATCTACGGTGGAGGATCACATCACTAGTGGCCTACAAATTTCAAAGATGCTCAGGAGTTTATTTCTATGTGTGACACTTGCCAAAGGATGGAAAATATTAACAAAAGAAACTTAATGCATCAGAATCCAATTCTTAAAGTTGAGGTGTTTGAGTATTGCATAATTGATTTCATGGGACCATTCAACTTCCATCTCATGGAAACAGCTACATCCTTATACCAGTTGACTATGTTTCCAAATGGGTTGAAGTCATAGTATGTCCCACAAATAATATTAAATTTTTGTTGAACCTATTTAAAAGAATCATTTTCCTCAAATTTGGTGTCCAAAGAGTGCTAATAGTAATAGAGGTTCTCACTTCATCAACAAGGTGTTTGAGAACCTATGGAGTTAAGCATAAGTTTGCTACACCTTACCACCCACAGATTAGTGGCCAAGTTGAGGTTTCAAGCAAGCAAATTAAGAGCAATTCTTGCAAGGGTTGTTGGAGCATCCAAGAGGGACTAGGTAATAAAATTAGATGACACTTTTTGGGCCTACAAAACTGCCTACATGACTCCAATTCGGAGAACACCATTCTAAATTTTGTAATAGTAAATCATGTCATTTGTCAGTTGAGATTGAATATAAGGCCATCGGGCAACAAAGTTGATAGATTTTTATTTGAAATTTGCTCAAGAGAGAAAAGCAATGGGTCTGCCTGAGTTGGAGGAGGAGAGATTAGAGGCTTATGAGAGCTCAAAAATATACAAGGAAAGAACCAAAGCCTTTCATGATAAAAGGATTCCTCCTAAGGAGATCACAGCTAGTGATCAAATCCTTTTATTCGATTCCAGACTTGAGCTCTTTCCTAGAAATCTCAAATCCAAAATGGTATGGTCCATTCAGAGTTAATGATATTTTACCTAGTGGAGCTATAACCTTGGTGAATAAAGAAAGGCCAGAGTTCACTGTAAATGCCCAGAGAGTGAAACTCATGAAATAATTCAATATAGCCCTTCAGTGCATTTCTGTGAACCCACCCAAGTCTCAATGAGATGGAAGGTCAAGAATAATGACTTTAAACAACCTCACTTAGGAGGAAGTCTCATAGTATCTTTGTAAATATTTTGATTAAGTTTTTAGAATTTTTTTTTGTCTTTTTTGTTTTGATTTTGAATTTCAGTATTCTAAGGAGTGTTCTAATGGGTGATATGATTTAATTTAGTGATTTTGGCAACAACTAGGGAATGTTGAATCTTAACGAGCCATGCCGCATTTTACCACATTACCCTATATTTTAGAGAAGTATTTAGTGAAAAATCTAGTGAACTGAGATTTAACTCAAGCATATGCATTGAGTTGACAATCGATTGGTAAAAAAAAAGGGTTCAATTTATAAATCTGGTAGATAAAAGCATGACTCGACCACTAGCAGTTATGTGGTCACGTCAAGTCAGAAAATAAAAAGGAAATTCATGGCATTATCTACCAGATTTTGGCATGGGCCCTACTATCCTTAATATTACTCGTTTTAGTTCACTAGATATTTCACTAGCTTGTTGATGGACACTTTGTATACACATTATTTATAGCATACACATATTGATTGGGCCACACATATTCATGTTTTTGGTAATGATAAAAGAATTTGAATTGATTTCTCTTGACCCTATGTTCCACTACTTTCATCATGTTTTTGGCTAAAAAATTGGGACCCCCATGTTTTCCATATGCATCAGATAGCTTTCTCTTTGTCCTTAAAAGACCATCACTAACCTCACTCATCTATCTCATCACAAAAAAGTCATTTCATTCATAACAAAAACTTGAGTTCAACTTTCTTTGTGAATGTGATAAGGTTGTGGAGAAATATAAAAGTGGCTAAGGAAGCAGAACACTCTGGAGCAAGTAGAGTCTTTCTATTAGGCTGAGGAATAAGAACAAATGTCGGTTTACTTAAATGTGCAATCATTTAACATATGTAAAGGCATAAAAGCCTAAACCTAAGTTTGGGAAAAATTAATCAATTATCAAATGAAATAACAAATATCTCTATCTCTTCTCTCTCGTTTCTCTTCTCTTCTCTCTAAATCTTCTTCTTCATTCTATTTCTTCTTCTTTAATCCTCTTATACTTCTTCTATTTCTATTACTTCTTCTAATCTTCTCAAAGGATAAACCTCTGGGGTTCTATCAGTGGTATTAGAGCCATAAACTCCTCTCGACAGTGGGTATGGAAAATGACTTTCAACGGATGATCAATATACTCGATGTCGGTATCTCTAGGGACAAACGATGGCTTGAAACACGTGAATTTCCACAACATCAAACCATGAAATCTAAAACAAAAGTGGTGGAGAACTCAGAGCCTCCTATTGGGAATTTCATCAAACATGTGGTGGACAATACAGAGCAAAAATTCCCAGTGAAGCAACCAAGTGAAACACATGAGCTTCAACAAGCCCAATCCATGAAACCGGTACTTAATTGTTTGAGGAGAACAAGATAGATGAAATAGGTTTTTTCAAGCTGGATGAAATGGGTTTTTTCAAGCTGGATGAAATGGGTAAAAGGTAGAGTAAAGATGCCCAAACTTCATTTGCTGAACCAAAAGTGAAGGATCCGGGTAAATCTTCGCACAACCCTTCCCTTCACTGGAAAAGTACATTGGTGACAGAATCTTACCACTGCCACCATTGATCTTACCAAATTTGCACCCAACTTCATCATCGGGTCAAATATGCGAGGATGGTAAGGTTATTGAAATGGGAAAAAGACAGATAGAGTACAAGACGAAAGAAATGGGTAAAACGCAAATCGAGGATACTCAAACCTTTTGTGCTCAAATATACGTGAAGGATCCTATGGAATCACTGATCCTTTACTCACCTACGCCGGAGAAGAACAACGACTACATAACACCTTGTCCATCTCTTATGGTTCCAATGCGATATAATGGCTTTACTTTGTTTTAGAGAGTTCGGGATAACATGGTGAGTTTTCAAACTACTCAATTCGAAACATCTGTCAAAAGATTGGAGCTAAGTATGTATGCAGACCAGAACGCTGAGAATTGGTTGTTCAGTTTAGAGAATTTTTTTGAGGGAAACCAAACACTAGAGAGAGATAAGTTAAGGGTAGTTTATTCTTGCATGACTGGAAATTCATTAGTGGTTAAAAATGACTCATGGCTGTGAGAATGAGAGCAGTTGGCAAACTAATCATGTGTGGAACCTTGGTGCGAGAGATGTAAGTGGTGATTTTTCTTTGATTCAGACAAGGATTGAAATAGAACAATCACCAAGGTGGGATAGTCACAGTTTACCGACAAATATTGTTGTGCAAGGGAACAAACTTAGCTGTTTGAAACAAGAAAAGGTCAAAAGACACATGTGTTGCTTGAGGTTGAAAGCCATAACACATGTTAAAGGGTGTGAATCTACTCAACTAATGTTCAAAGAGTGTGGAAAGGAGTCGAAACATCAAGATTATTTCAAGAGGATATGGAGAATGAAGAAAATTGATGTTATTGTTGGAATTGGTCATCCCTTAATATTGGTGGGTAAATATGAGTGTCATGATGATTTAGAGAAACCAATTGTGGAAACAACTTCTGAATTTTATAAGGATAAGTCACATGAATTTGGTGCTGACTGTGAATCCATAAAGAGATAAAACAGAATGTTAATTATTGTTAAAGTCATAGATGTTGTTTTTAGTGGAGCTTCCATGGGAATCTACAAGGTATTAGAATTCTTCTTGACCATTGCATGTGCCAGAAATAAAGAGCTCAACATGGATCTTTCTAGGAAACGTAGAAAGCCTTTTGAGAAGCTTCCACGTGTTAACACATCTACCACCAAACAGAAGAACAAGATATTCATCAACTACAGTTAGGATCGAGTGAGAAAATTACCTCGAGGACAAAGTCATTCTTTACAAGAAGAGTTCAGGCAAGAAGTGAGGATGGGTTAGCGACACCGTAAAGAAGAAATCGAGGTTAGCAAAGAACAATGAGTGTGTAGTGAAGGTGACTGTCACCAAATGCCAAGGTGAAGAAAACATATTAGGTGTCAAGAAATTCTCTTCTTTGATTCACTGTAAAATGCAAGAATTTCCTATGGCCTACTTTGTCTCTGTGTTGCCAAGAAAGATGATGGTTTTGACTGACAATGTTGTTGGCAATGCATTCAATCTCTTAATGTATCGATCACTTCGAGTGGGTAAAATTTCTTATGAGCTTTGTTCATGGGATCCTAGTGGATTGACATTGACTGTGAAAACTCTTGTCTGGTTGCAATTTTTGGAGCTGGTTGCCTTGATTTCTTTCTTTCACCTTGCAGACAAGGTGATTTTTTCAAAGGCGAGTAGTGATAGACTTGTTATGCTAAGAATTGTGGGTATTAAGAGACAAAAGCATGAAAAGATTTCATAGGGAGTATAACAAGCAAAAGAAAGAGGAAGAGTGGCTGAAGACGTTGGGGTACGTTTAAGAGGAAGCGACAATGATATTTCACATGCTTACAGCTTATGTTTGGATTTTACTACCATGGTTTCTTTCTTCCACCTTGAGGACAAGGTGGTTCTTCAAAGGGTGAGTATTGATAAGGTTGTGGAGAAACATAAGAGGGGCTAAGGAAGCAGAACACTCTGGAGTAAGTAGAGTCTTTCTATTAGGCTGAGTAATAAGAACAGGTGTCGTTTTACTTATATGTGCTGTCGTTTAACATATGTAAAGCCATAAAAGCCTAAACCTAAGTTTGGGAAAAATTAATCAATATCAACTGAAATAATAAATATCTTTATCTCCTTCTCTCTCGTTTCTCTTCTTTTCTCTCTAATTCTTCTTCTTCATTTTATTTCTTCTTCTCTAATCCTCTTATACTTCTTCTATATCTATTTATTCTTGTAATCTTCTCAAAGGATAAACCTTCGGGTTCTATCAGAATGTTCTTGATTTCGCATAGTTTTGGAGAAATCTTGAAGCATAACTTGACCACTACCTTCGAGTTGCCGAGTCAAGCTGTACTATTTCAGCCGTGGAAATTCAGACGCGATCAGTGCAACTGAATTACTTGGCTGAGCTGCTCAACCAGACCACTCTTCACTCAATCTTGTGTTTAACTCGGCCTCCAGAGTACACCACAACCGAGTTGATTTCTTCATGAAGAACCACCTAGCTCGACCCTAACCATCGAGCTGAGCCTTTGTCCTCTGCAAAACACGTATTTCCACGAACAAGTTGTTATTCCATGAGCCACTTGGTCGAGCTTAGAAAACCGGTTTCAACATCTATCATTTTTAAGTCCAACTCGAGCCCTTAAATCGAGTTAAAAGTCGAGCCGCATCTATATATCATCATCTCCTCCTTCTTGATCTACCCACAAAGCATCAAAGCCGAGTTGAGTCACAGTTCCACCGTGAAACTTTTAGTTCAAGCTTAGCCATCGAGTCAAGTAGTGGAGTTGAAACTGAGTTGAAAAATTTTCTGGTCAAAACTTAAGCAGTTCGAGCACAACAGTCGAGTTACTTAGCTGAGTTGTGTCATTCTCAAAACAGAGCTTAGTTGTACATGTGAAGCCAAAATCCATCGTGGAGCATTTCAGCTCGAGGAAAGCCATTTACATGTGAAGCCAAAATCCATTATGGAGCATTTCAGCTCGAACAAAGCTGTTGAGTTAAGTAGCTGGGTTGATTCTTTTTGGTGAAGCCGTGAGTAGCTCGGGCCTTACATTTGATTTACTAGACAGAGTTGTGTGAATCACAAGCTTGGATATATACTTTTTGTGAAAACACCTCCAACTCAAGCAGAACCGAAGAGTTAGCGGTAAAGTTGAGCCATTTTCTCACTAAAATAAGTTCAGCTCGGTAGGGTACATAGAGCTGAGAGTCAAATTAATTTTATAGAGCCATGTTGAGACCACTTGCAGGTTTTTCAAAGAGGAAAATCACACGTTCTATGCGTGAGAAATCTCTAGTGGATGCTGAAGGTGACAATTTTGTTGCAGAAGTCATGCAAAGGAGGGAGGAAATGAGCATGGGAAAATTTGATAAATGATGACCCTGAGTTTGATGTGGTATTAGGAGATCAAGACACATCAAGTGAAATTGATGACAAAGTAGATGGATCTGACAGTGAGGAGGAGCTGGTTTACGTGAGCTACAAAAAAGCAATGAAAGCTTTCAAATAGATGAAGGTAAACAGAACCAAACACCTTTATAGAGAAACAATGATAAAGCTCACAATCTCCAAGGAATGAGGATTATATGCTATGGGCATGCGGAATAACTCTGTTCACATCAAATTATTAGCCGACTCAGAGAGTGGAAACTCACCAATTCTTTTGCTTTGCGAGAAACTTGTTTGGAAATGTGAGGTGGCCAGTGCTAGAGATGATTGCTGAAAGACTCAAAGATCTCCTTAATCATGATAATGGATATGACATAACATTTAATGGAGACATGTGTGGGCCGAGATTTACAAGTCTTTATATTCTTTATTGCGTAAATAATTTTTGCATATTAACGAGATTTTGTTTCCTTAATTGGTCAGTGTGCTGATTCTTGTTCCCCGGAAGATATCCTTTCCTTTGATGGAAACCGCGCTAGTATCCATTTAATTTTTTGTCTTTGGGGCGGTTCATCGGGCTTCTTTCTTCTTAATGGATTTTCCTTTATATGTGCCCGAGCGATTTGGGCTTATCCATAAACAATCATATGCAATAGAAAACCCAGATAAATTGAAAAACTTTTTCAAGAACCATAAAAAGAATTTCATGTAGATGCATTCATATGGGATTGAGTCTAGACATTGCATGGGGGATTGTGACGACTTTGCCTAGCAAGCTTGGTGATTCTTCTGCTAAAGTCAATGCCCTAGATAAAAGTTGTCTGGTGCATGATATCTTGTATAAATGTAAGATTGCACCATGTTAAGAATGTTTAGTTTGAGTTTAACGCTTAGCTAAACACGTTGTGATCTGATGATGTTCCTTACTAAGTGAGAACCTAAACATGACTTCTAATTATCAAGTCTACGCATTGAATCTGAACTTGTGGATTGATTAGAATACTTGGATTTTCTTTTTCCATTCGCATTTATCTTGTTAATCCAAGTAGAATCCCACACTGAACCTTGCCTTATTTCAAACCATGTATTGTTTGATGTGTGATTGTGAGGCCTATTTTCCTTTAACCTTAGTATAAGGTGTTAGGTCTGAGCCGACAAAGACAAGATTATATGTAGATTCTGGTCCACAATTTTTGGATCAGTTATGTCTAGGTGATTACGATTTTTGGGAGTTGGGAAACTTGTGATGTGCATTGGAAAGGAAGAAGAAAAAGTGTAAAGAATTTTAAGGAGAGAAAGGCTGAAATTTATGTGTTCTTTTTTAGGAAATAAGAATGTGAAAAAGGTTCTACGTTAAAGCAAAGTGAAAAAAATAGACAAGTGGCTAGAAAATTCTTGTGTATAAGAAAGAAAAGAACCATAGCAATATGTGAGTCCCTAGCCGCTATAAGTTACCAAAAGAATAAGAACCCTCTCCTTAGAATGAAAATGAAAAGAATCTTATGATGTTGATTCTAATAGAATTTATGGCTGGAAAGAAAAGCCTTGTGATGAAAGGATAGACTTAGGATCATCTTCTGGGATTAAATATGAATATGTTTGAGTTTCATTTAAGGTGTATGGGTATATGAGATATTGTTTTTGTATGCATCTATTGGCTCTCACCTTTAGCATTATACTAAAGTTTATTCCATTCATTGAGATATCCATGTACTTAATTGCTTAACCAGTTGCTAAAGATATTATTTTATTCTCTCAGCCATACCGTTAGCCAAGGAAGTTCTTAGGAGATGCATAGCTTGATCCATGGTTCTGAATCAATGAATGTTAAAAGGAATGGCTAATTTGAATGCATGTGTAGGTTAAAACTGAATTTGGACTGAATTTTGATTGACATGGCTAAAATTTTTGAGTAAAACTTGTTTAGTTTTGCTTCTTAGAACATTTAACTAGGACAGTAAGTCTAGAATTTGGATTAACTTATTTTGGCTCTGATTCCCCATTTGCAACTTCTCTTGCTTTTTAGTTATGTGTTTGCTTGAGGGCAAACAAAGTCTAAGTTTGGGAGACTTGATATGTATGCATTTTAGCTAGTTTTAGGACTCATTTGTCATTCATTTTACATTGATTCATATAGTGATTGCATCATATTAGAGTCCTTTTAGGTCTATTTACATTGCATACATTTTGCATTTTGAGTTTTTTTCAAGAGTATTTGGGCACTTTAAAGACTAATCCGGACCAGAGATGAAAGGATCCAGCATGACTTGACAAGAAGACACACTTTGGAGCTAAATAGGAGAAAATAATGGACAATTTAGATGCAGCTCGATGGATCACTCGGCCGGATGGCTCAAGCTGATTTTGCATTTGCCATCTTGATGTACTAGCTCGACCACAACAGTTGATTTAGCGGCCATATCATGCAATTTCTCCATCTCGACCACTCAGCTCTATCCACGTGCTTGAGTTAGATGCTTCTGAAGAATTTTTATTCACTTTTTGTATTGGACTTTTTAGGGTTAGTTGAAGGAGAGTATAAATACTCCTCTTATGTTACTAAAACCTTGATCCTAGTGTTTTCCTCTTTTATGAAAAAATCTTTTGAACATTTTTTTCTCTTTGTAATTTCAGATTCAAACCTTTCTCCTTATGAATTTTTAATGCACTTTTTGTTCTCTTTTCATCTTGTCTATTTCTTTCTTAGCTTTCTGATTATGTGATTATGTCGTTTATTCTAATTCTAAGTTGCTTATGTTCTTAATGATTTATGAGTATATTATCTAGGTTTCTTGAGGAAATGAGTTTGATTAGTGTTGATCTTAGGTTCTCTAGGTTGCTTAAGCTTATATTAGCTAGACCTCTTATGTTTTGGTGCTATTAATGCCTATTTCGTTATAATTATTTGAAATATGAACTTATATATTTTATCACCCAAAAAGTGTTTAATAAAATGTATGACTTAACCATTTTAGAGATTTACATTCCTAACTCAAGGGATTGATTGTTTAGGATGTTTATTGGCAAGATTAAGTTGTTTCTTCATATCTGATAAGTTGTAGAACGCCTATAATGATAGGGTTTGTTGATAATTTCTCTATGATTGATTGCCATTAAAGTGGATTCAGTAGCTTATGAACTTGATGCCTATAAAACCCTCTGTGTGTGAGTATTGTTAAGTAATCTAGTAGACCTAAGTGAACCACTGATCCATGATTCCCACTCCTCAAGGGCACTCTTTCTTATTTGATTGTTTAATACTCTATATTTAGTGTCTTACTGCAAAATGTTTTGTTATCTATCTAGTTTCTAAGATTTGTTATGTTTGGCATATTTGTTGTTTTTTTCTGTCAATTGTGTTTAAATTGGTAATTTAGGTTGGTAAATAATGAAAGTGTATCTGATTGGCTTGAACTAAAAAAGTCTAATTGCATTCTGAGTGTTAGTTGCTCACCCACTTGGATTAATAACCTTTTTGTGCTAGAATGATATGAATGTGCAGTAGGGTATTTGAAAGACCGTAAGATACTGTTATCACTTTCCTATCCAGATTCGGGCGTAGTAATCTTCGGGAAATCGTGCTTAAAAAGGCTATCCATTTGCATTCATTTTTCAGTCTAAGCTAAGGTGAGGTTTAAAATATGTGGAAATGCAATTTCACCATTCTATTTATGTTTCTGAAGTTCATCAGCTTAGAGTTATACATACTAATTACTGCTTATTAGAACATTCTGAACACTTTCCCCCTCCCCCCCTCCCCGACCTGTGGGAATGCCGCAACCAAGACTTGGGCTCTCATATACGATGAAGCTCATATAGTGTGACCAGTGTGGACAAAATGGTCACACCAGAGTGAATTGTCTAGTGAAGGACAATGGTTTTAGGAGGTGTGTTAAGCCAAGTCACTTCATGAGAGAATGCATAACAGAATTAGTTGGAAGGTAGCATGGAGAGCAGAATTATGGGGTCTTGCCACCACCTTCTACGAGGCAAGCTGTGGGACCACATGTGTTTGTTGTAGTAGAGTCAAATTTTGTTGTTGAGCAAGATCAAGTTGAAAACGAGAATTCAATTTAGTGCAAGATTTAATCAAGAGTTAAAATTAGGAGAGTAGTGATTTGTTAGAATTCCACGTCTTTAGGTTTTGTTTATGTTATTTAAAATTTAAGACATTGAGTTTTTGGGTTATGTAGTCACCTTGAAATATTACTACTTATTTGATTCTTTAAAGGTCAACTCAATTTTCGAAGTTCTTAGGAAAAGAAAATTGAAACATCAAAAACTCTTTGGATAAGAACAGACTTCAAGAATTCGATGACGAATTCTTTTAAGTGTGAGAGAATAATGAGACCCAGCTCCTTAGATTTCAGTCAAGGCTTTATAAAGTTCCCTAAGATTTTTTTTTTATTGATCAACAATTAACCATTGGATCGACAAGGCCCAATCAATAGCCTAAGCTCTTCAACTGTAGCTGGGTAAGATTCGAACACACCACCTGATGTCTAATTAAATTATGGACAAGCCAACTGAACAACTTATTTCTTGGCTCCTAATATTTTATTTAAAAAACTATTTATATGGAATGATCCTCTTGATATTAATTAAAATTTCAACGTTGATTCCAATTGAAATGGCTAGATCCATGTGACCCGGTTTTTGTTTACAGATTGCATGTTAGAAACATGTATTTTTATAAAGTCGCAACCTTTTTTATTGATAAATATAAAATTGCAAACTTGAACCTTCTAATTCATCGTGTACATTAATAATTTGATCCACGACCCAGTGGATTAGTTAATTAACTAATTATCTACAATTCTTCATGGCCCAACATAAAAAATATAAACGATATTTGGGGTAATATTATTAAAAAATGCCTCGTGGATCACGAATTTATAAATTATTATTTCGCTAAATTATGAATGCTTGAAGTCACTTATTGATGGCTAATATGTGAATATATAGATATAATTCCAAGAGGTCATTATAAATATACATATACAATTCAATTAAGTTGTTCACAGCAAAGATCACAATAAACTCTCCTTGAAGGTCATCTCTCTTTTCCTTTCTATTTGTAAAAAATGGTCGATAGTTAAAACTAAAAATATGTTTATGGAATAATGTAATTTGTTTTTTGCAATTATTGTAGTAATTGATCAGCAAGCAAAAGATGGCTCAAAAGGTGGACGCCGAAGGAGGAAAAGGAGGCAACCTATGGGACGATGGATCCGCACACGATGCTGTGACTAAGATTCAGGCCGCAGCAGGAGGGAATGGAATTCAATACGTTCAGTTCAATTATGTCAAGAATGGACAAACCGAAGAAGCTCCTCTTCGTGGTACCAAAGGCCGTAGTATCGCAGCTGATCCGGTTCGTACACTTTTTCCTAGCCAATTAATCTTCTTCGTTTGTATATATAGTATAATTTTGGTTATTGACATTTTGATCTTGATCTCTACAGTTTGTGATTAACCATCCAGAGGAGCATCTAGTTTCAGTAGAAGGTTGGTATAACCCAGATGGTCTTATCCAAGGACTTAAGTTCAAATCCAACAAGAAGACTTCTGAAGTCGTTGGATTTGAAGATGGTACTCCGTTCACTCTCCAAGTTGCAGACAAGAAGATCATTGGCTTTCATGGGTTTGCCCAAGACAATTTACATTCTCTTGGAGCTTACTTTGCTCCGTTGACTTCAACCCCCTTAACTCCTGCTAAAAAGCTACCAGCACTTGGTAGTGATGAAGGAACTGAATGGGATGATGGTGCGTACGATGGTGTTAAGAAAGTGTTCGTAGGACAAGCCCAAGATGGTATATCAGCTGTTAAATTTGTGTACGACAAAGGACCTCAAGAGATCGTAGGAGATGAACATGGCAAAGCTAGTCTACTTGGATTCGAAGAGGTATAGTACTTTCTTTCTTTCTTCAAGGTGAAGTTACATTGGTTTCTATTAGGATGTATTCAATTGATTTGTTTTGTTTACGTTAATTGCAGTTTGTGCTTGACTATCCAAGTGAATACATCACTGCAGTTGAAGGCACCTACGATAAGATCTATGGGAGTGAAGGTGCGGTCATAAATATGCTTAGGTTCAAGACCAATAAGCAAACTTCTCCTCCCTTCGGAATTGAGGCTGGCACAGCCTTCGAACTCAAGGAGGAAGGCCATAAGGTCGTTGGGTTCCATGGTAAAGCCAGTGATCTGCTTCACAAATTTGGAGTCCATGTCCTTCCTATTTCCAACTGATCATGGAGATCTTTATCATTGATTCCATGCATCTACTAAGTTATCAGATCTATCTTTTAAATATGTCATTTGATATTGCTGCTCGTGTATACCTTTGAATAAGTGTTTTTTAGCGTTGTCTCTTGCAATGTTGTTTTTTTTTTTTTTTTTTTTTTTT
>OVAX01001301.1:1373-29761 GCA_900406405.1 Lepidium africanum | reverse complement strand
TTTTGCAATTTTTTTTTTTTTTTTTTTTTTTTTTTCTGTGATGTGTTTGTGGTATGATTCAATAAAAGAAATATGTTCTTTCTCTTCTATATGTATTTTATCCATTTCGATACATAATGTATATGTACTGATCCAGTTATACTCATAATTACAAAGATTATTTAGAATTGTTAGATAATACAACAACTCAACCATTATTGATTCTCTTAACTAAGATTTAAGACATAAACAACATATCACTTTTATGAAAATAAACTATATATATATATATATATATGAATAAACATATAAACAAAATCAACTTTTAGAAATTAAATTATTACAATGAAAAAACATGTAAAAGACAAAGAATATACTTATAATTGTTTGATGTATTATTAAATATGTTGAACTACATTACGATTCCACTACGAGAAAACACGGATATAGCGACAGAAAAGTGAGACTGAATTGGTACTAATGTGCGACTGAAGTGCGACTATAAAAATTTAGTCTTAAAATAGTCACAAATTTGATACTGAAAGCTTAAGTCGTGTTTCAGTCGCAAATGTGCGACTAGTTTAAGACTGATCAGCGACTAAATGTAATAGTCGCAACTCAGTCGAAGAGTTGCGACTAATTTGAGACTTCAGAGTTAGTCTCAAATGATCAGTCGCACTCCATTCCCAATGTGTTAGTTACACACGTTTTTTGTGTTTTGTACCTAATGTAACTAAAAAATGTGAGACTGATTATTCAGTCTCAGTTCAGTAGCAAATTTTTCCTATATATACACCAAGGATTACTACTCTAACACACTAAAAAAAAACATAAATTAAAAAAGGGTTTGTTAGGAAGGGATAAAAACGTTTTTAGGGGAAAAACATTTTTAGAGAGAGAAAAAAACGTTTTTAGAGAGAAAAAAATGTTTTTAGAGAGAGAAAACAAAGTTTTTTGGGAGGAGAAAAAAGGAGGAAATTATAATTATAAATTATAATTATACAAATTTTTGGGAGTGGATGTATAGAAGAATTGATGAAGAAACAAGTAACATCTCAGCAGAATTTGCTGCTAGAGTGGACGAGTTCATGAATTTTGCGGGTAATCAGCCGGTTGCACTCAACAATAGGGGTAAGTTTTGTTGTCCATGTATTTCCTGGCAAAATAATAAAATTTTGCTGGGACGAAAAATTGCAAATCATTTATTTAGTCGAGGATTCATGCCTCATTATTACGTATGGTACATGCATGGGGAAGATTTGAATGTGGATTTAGGAAGTTGTACTGCAAGTTATGGTAGAACTGAAAATCAAGAAAATGTATATTATGTAGAAGATACATATGTAGGGATGGTAAATGATGCATTTCCTACTCAACATAATACCAGTTATGATCAAACTAATAACGATCAAGTTGGGCATGGATATGATTATCAAAGTACAGTTGAAGTACCTAATAATGAGGCTCAAAATTTTTATACCCTGTTAGAAGCTGCTAACAATCCTTTATATGATGGTTGTGAGGAAGGTCACTCGCAACTATCATTAGCATCTCGGTTAATGTACATGAAAACAAATTTTAATGAATCCAAACGTGAACTAGACCAATGGGAAAAACTCATTTCAGAGTATCTACCTAAGGATAATCAGTGCAATACGTCATATTATGAAACTGAGAAATTGATGTGAAATGATGTGTGTATGCATAATTGTATGATCTTCTGGAAAGAGGATGAAAAATGGAATAAGTGTAAATTTTGCGGAGCAGCAAGATACAAGGAGAGTGCTGGTCGAACCAAAATACCATTTAGTCGTATGTGGTATTTACCAATCATTGATAGAGTAAAAAAATTATTCCAGAGTGCCCATAATGTAGAGGCGATGAGCTGACACGTAGAACATGAACAAATGAAGGAGAGATGTCTCATCCATCTGATGTAGCAGAGTGGAAGAATTTTCAGAAGTTGCACCCTAGATTTGCTAGTGAGCCTTGCAATGTATATTTTGGATTATGCACCGATGGGTTCAATCCTTTTAGAATGTCTTGTAATCACTCGTTGTGCCTTGTGATCATGAATCCATATAATATAACCCCGAGTATGTGTATGGAAGAAGAATATTTGTGGCTTACAATTTTGAATTCAGGTCCACATTATCCACGAGCAAGTCTTGATATATTCCTTCGTCCTCTGATTGATGAGTTGAAAGAGTTATGGACAACTAGAGTTAAAGCATATGATAAGTGCAGCAATCAAAATTACAATGTAAAAGCTGTTTTAATGTGGACGATTAGTGACTTCCCTGCATACGACATGTTATCAGGATGGACGACGCATGGACGATTAGCTTGTCCAGTATGTATGGATGCCAGGGCCTTTCAATTACCAAATGGCCGGAAGACGTGTTGGTTTTATTGTCACATAAAATTTCTTCCTCCGTATCATCCTTTAAGAAGGAATAAAATAAATTTTTTAAAATGAAAAGATGCTATAAATCAGTATCCACCCCTACATTAACTGGTGATGAAGTGTACAATTAGCGTATAAGGGAGGTTAATCCAGCAAAAACATCTGATTGTGGAGGAAACGAACATAAGGAGAAAGCTGATGGATATGGAAAGTGGCATAATTGGCACAACGAAAGCATATTCAGGGAATTGCCATATTGGAAAGATCTCAATCTACGACATTGTCTTGATCCGATGCACATAGAGAAGAATGTTCTCGATGCGTTCTTAAATATTGTCATGAATGTTAAAGATAAATCAAAAGACACAGTTAAAGCAAGATTGGATATAACACGTTTTTGCTCGAGGAAAGAGCTCCTGTTCCTATATTCAGAGTGAGTGCAACAGCGAAAAAGTGTTTATTAGCATGTGTCAAACATGATATTAAATTTCCCGATGGGTACGCATCAGATTTAGCGACTTGAGCCGATACAGAAGGAGGGAAATTTTCAGGCATGAAAAGTCATGATTGTCACATTTTCATGGAATACTTGTTTCCATTCATCTTTGCTGAACTCTTACCACGTAATGTGCATCTAGCACTATCAGGTACTTACGTAATAAATTATTAATATATATAGTTAACATATATATATATATGCTAAATAGTGCATGTTTTCTATGTTTGTATAGCACTTGGAGGATTTTTTTAAGATTTGTGCAGTAAAACGTTGCAGGAAAGTCGTGTTCAAATTATGAAGGAAAACATAGTTTTAATACTATGTAATTTGGAGAAGATTTTTCTTTCTGCTATGTTTGATGTGATGGTACATCAACCTATGCATCTACCATATGAAGATGCACTTGGCGGCCCTATGCAGTACCAATGGATGTATCCATTTGAATGATTTTTTAAGAAGTTAAAAAGCAAAGCAAAAAATAAAAGATATGCAGCTGGATCGATTGTTCAGTCATACTTGAACGATGAGATATCTTACTTCTTAGAGTGGTTTTTGCCTTCACATATACATACAAAAAAAGGTAAATATGTGTTTATAGGACTTTCTTAAAATTATATAATATTCATTATTATAAATCTAACAAATTTATTTCTACATGGGCATCGAGATATGATGAGGGTGAAGCTCCAGTATATCCGACTGAAAGAATACCCGATATGTTTTAACATGTTGGTCGATCAAGTGGATAAACTAAAAAATTATATATAAATGATATAGACCAAATCGCGGCACATGCATAAATATTGTGGAATTGTGACTACTTTTGGCCATTAGAGAGGTATTGTATAATTACAAGATATTTTATATATATGTGTGTGTGTTTCATATTATATTGAAATTATATCTATTTATATGGCTCTGCGTGTGTGAAAACTATATTCATCATTGTCATCATGAAATAACTGAAGACCAAGTCCTGTGGAAAAAAGTTGCAGATTTTGCTACATGGGTCAGAGATTACGTAAGTATAATTTTTATGTTTCACATACAGTACCTTAATTACATATGTATAATAATGATGTTTCACATACATGTTAGCTTACCGAATCCCACAATCACCTGGCCAAAGGGTCTGATAAGAAAGTGACAGTGTAGCTCATGTACTTTACTCGAGGGTATTTGTTTCATACACGAGACCACAGACGCTTAAGGAAAATGTACAATTATGGCGTATGTGTGAAGGGGGCAAATTATTCAGAAGCATCTGATGAAGCTGATTTTTATGGAAACATAACATATATCATTGAGTTCAAATACTCTAGACTAATTAATTTTAAAAATAACGCTATTTAAATGTGAGTGATACGATCCTACGATTAGGAAAGGTACTAGAAAGAACACAGCTGGTGGAGTTGACGTTTTAGCAAGAGGAAAATATAACTCATATGAAACATTTATATTAGGTAGGGACAATAATAGTTACTTAATTCCAATTCTATTAATTTGTGGCATTATTTAACTTTTTTTAATGTCTTATTGTGCAGCATCGCAAGCAGATCAACTTTGTTATATTCCTTATCCCTATACAACCCAACCCAGGCAGCTGTGGTTGAATGTTTGTAAAGTCAATCTGAGGGCAAATATCTCAGGAAACTACAGAGTTAGGGAACCACCTTTGCTATATTTTCGGGAAAATTTAACTGCTGCAAGGGTTTCGCAATATAAATGGAGAGATTAATACAGCGACTGATCTGCGACTGAGTGCCTATTCTGTCGCAAAATGAAAAGTGTTTTTGAAAAAAAAATGCAAGCCAGGACTCGAATCCGAGACCTTGCTAAAGGAGGCTTTTGTTGTAGTCTGGTAACCACTAGGCTACTGGACTCTTTCGAACATTGTTTATGGGCGTTAATATATATTACATATTCAATTTTTGTTCGATTTTATAAAAAATCCCGAAAATCAACGGGTAAGAAAAATTGACAAAATTAATATCATTTCAAGGAGTAATGTTAATGAATACAATTGAATATGTATGTTATAGTTTATATAAATGAAAAGATAATATTTTTGTTTCCGAGGATGAAATCGAAACATATTGTAATATCGCTTAAGGAATTCATTTACATATACTTCAATGTGTTTTCATGAAAATCTTTAAAACATCATTTATGATCCCTCCTAATTGGATAATATGATGTGTAAACATCATGTAACAATGTAAGTTGTAGTTTTGGAGCTATTTTGTTCGGTTATGTTGTACAAAACCATTATATAAAATAATCAGTCTCAAATCAGTCACTGTTTTTAGTGACTGATTTGCGACTAAATTGGACATTAGTAGCAGATCATTTACCAATATTGTGACTGATCTGCAACTATTTTTTTTTTCTATTTCAGCCGCACTTTAGTTGCAATATTTGCGACTGATCTGCAACTGCTGTCCACTTTAGTCACAAATCAGTCACTAAAAACAGTGACTGATATGAGACTGATTATTTTATATATCGGTTTGGTACAACGTAACCGAACAAGATGGTACAACGTTACCGAACAAGATAGCTCCAAATCTGCAATTTACATTGTTACATGATGTTTACACATCATATTATCCAATTAGGAGGAATTTCAAAATGATGTTTTAAAGATTTTCATGAAAACACATTGAAGTATATGTAAATGAACTCCTTAAGCGATATTACTATATGTTTTAATTTCATCCTTGGAAACAAAAATATTATCTTTTCATTTATATAAATTTTTTAAACTACATATTCAATTGTATTCATTAATATTAACTCTTTGAAATGATATTAATTTCGTCAATTTTGCTTACCGGTTAATTTCCAGGATCGAACAAAAATTGAATACGTAATATATATTAATGCCTATAAAAATGTTTGAAAGAGTCTAGCAGCCTAGTGGTTACCAAACAACAACAAAAGCCTCCCTTAGAAAGGTCTCGGGTTCGAGTCCTGACATGCATTTTTTTTAATATTCATTCAAATCTACGATTGAAGTGGAACTGATTTCCGAATCAATCTCAATTCAGTCGCAGATGTTTTGGCCTAATTTTTTCGTAAAATCGTTTGACTTATGTGGGTAATATTTCGCCAAAAACATTTGCGACTGAATTGTGACTCCACTTAATTTTGAGATTAAATTGGGACTGATTTTTCAGTCTTAGTTTTTAGATAATATCAAAGCCTTTCTTCTTCCTCGCGACAAAACCAATTCCTTCTCTCGTTTTTTTCGATTGAGCTCGATTTTCTCACCAAAATCTCTCATATTTTCACACAATCAAAGTCATATATATGTCTCAATCGGGTAGATCTAGATTAGGGAGAGGAAGATCTGGGAGAAAATTTTAAGGAATTGGAGACCGTTCATCGTCTCCCGCGACTACGGCGAGCTTGGTGGCAAGGATACTGGTGGTTCAACCTCACGCAGGTGGTTTTGCGCCAGCCAATGTGTCTCCTTCATGGAAGCATGAAACTCCAATCTTCAACTGATGGATGAAGGGTTTACTTCACAACAAGGCCATGAACCTCCTCGATTCACTCTAGATGACCTTCTTCACAACCAAGAACAAGCAAGAGATCTTCCTAAGTTAGATCTATTTCCAAAAGCCGGAACAATGTGGTAAAAATTTTTTTTTTTTTTCCCTTGATTTTATGGATATTGCATGTTGAATTAGTATAGATTTGGTTAAATTATGTAGTAAATTAGGTTGATGGAATTTATAATTGGTAGATTTGGAATTTAAGTGGATATATATGAATTTTATTGATTTATATTAATTTTATTGAATTTACAATCTATTTATTATTATTTTGTTATGAATTTTTATAATTGTTATTGTGTTTTTATGAATTTTTGTAGAATTTAATGAACTTTTATAAGTTTTTCTGAATTTTTACAAATTTTAATGAACTTTTGGAAATTTTTATGAATGTTTAATTTTATTTTTTTTGGTAAATTTTAATGAATTATATTATGAGTTTTAATAAAAGTTTTAGAATTTTTGTAAATGTTTATAAGCTTTTTTACAGTTATTTTGGAATTCTAATGAATTATTATAAATTGTAATGAATTATTCTGAATTTTAATAAATAATATGAATTTTTATGAAAATTTTCTGAATTTTAAAAATCGTGATTGCATTTTTTATATCGATTTTTACAGGTTTGATTGAGACCAAACGAGTCAAATTTTGAGACATGTCTCAAGCATAATCAGGGGGGTATGAACACATATCTGAGTTGGACCAAAACTCCTACGGATGTGCAAGATCATTTTTTGTGAAATTGTGGTAAAAATTTGCTTTTTATTTTGCTGTAATTAATTTAAAGTTTTTATTTATTAACACATAGTTTTTCAGTTTAAAATTTTTGTAGCAAATTTATTACTAGAATGGCCTATCACCGTTCGGGAAGAGTTCGATAAAGTTGGTGTCTAACAGATGAAGGAAATTCGACTTAGATTAAAAAGGAGGGTAAATGTCCAGGGTGGATGAACAGGCCAATTTATGTAAAGCTCTGTGAGCATTGAGTTACAGAAGAGTCGCAGACGAAGAGCGAGAAGACCCGGGCCACTCGTTATTCTGATCATGACGGCTGCGGACCGCGTAAGCATGTCTCGGGACAGAAGAGTTTCTACCGTGTTTAGTGTGACCTTAGTATTTCTAATTTTTATACTTTTTAATTTTTTAAATTTTTATTACATAATATATATTTTTTTCAGGAAGATGAGTTGAAACGACCTGTTACAATCAGTGATATCTTTAAGAAAGCGCATACTAAGTCATCGGATGGGAGCTTCGTAGACCTTAAGGCAAAGAAAATTAATGAGACTAATGAGCTGAAGAAAAGCGAGTTCATGCAATCCCAGATGGACAGTAACACCGATCTATCAGACAATATTTCTGTGACGGTACAACTCACTCTAGAGTAGGATAACGAGATTTTTCTTCCGGGTATCTGTTAAAATCTTTTACATTACATAATCTTATAATTTATTACTAATTTCTACCATTATTTTTATTTTTCACTCTACGTTGCATAACCGTAGAGGCAACGTGTACGAACTAGGAAATCTTGGCAAAAAGTTTTGTTCCGGCAAGAACAAAGGGTTTGATGAGTCTAATGTCACAGACACGATTTCAAACTTGCAAGATGTGCAACAAACGATGGAGAGTTACACGGATAACATCGTTTATCTGACGCAGAGGAATTACGAGCTGCTACACTATCTTTGGGAGACACTCCCTTGTTTCCCAACTCACTTGACTTCAATGCCTCCTCAACCTCCACAGACCTACCGAACAATTCGTCGACCAGCTTTAATTTTCTTTCGCTTTTACTTTTATTTGAACATTTTATATTTTTGAATTTTTTGATTCAAAACTATTTCGGTTTCGGTAATATATATTTTATTTAAATTTTAAATTTTAAATTTTATTTAAATTAAATAATAAATTGAATAATGTAATAAATAAATAATTTTAAAATATGGAAAATAAAAATATGCCATTGATCTGCGACTGCCTTTACTATGACTGATCTGCGACTGAATTTTGAGACTTACATGTGACTGATATTTGAGACTAATCTGCGACTGATGTTTGAGACTAATATGCGACTGACATTTAAGACTGATCTGCGATTGATATTTGAGACTGATCTGCAACTAACGTTAGAGATTGATCTACAACTGAGTTTTGAGACTGATCTGCGACTGATATTAGAGACTGATCTGCGACTAAGTTTTGAGACTGAGCTACGACTGAAATTTGAGACTTATCTGCGACTGATATTTGAGATTCATCTGCGAATGAGGTTTGAGACTGATCTGCGACTGAGGTTTGAGACTGATATGCGACTGATTACTGAGACTAATCTGCGACTAAATTTTGTCACTAATTGTAGAGTCTCATATTAGTCGCAAATTGAGACTAAATTTGCGGTTGCAAAGTCAGTTGTATTTGAGACTGATTTTTTAGTCTTAAATCAGTTGCAGAGTTGAGATTCAACTGTGACTGATCAAAAGAGCGACTAACAATTTGTGAATGATAAGATCAGTCGCACTACAGTTGCTTTTGTCGAAGTTGAGACTAATTTGTGACTGATTGTGTAGTCTCAATTGTCGTATTTTCTTGCAGTGTTCTAACTCATATTATTACATATATATATATATAAATTAAATAATACAACAAACCAACTTTTAATAACATTTGATTGACCTAAATATCTAATATATTAAGACATAATATATAGTTTTTTAACATTATTTTTAGTAATAAATAGTTTAATATACACATAAAAAGATATAATTTAGAATAATACACACTATAAACAAACAACTATTTGAGGAATAAAAAATATAATAAATTTATTATAAGCAAAATGTTGCAAAGAAAATGGGAGTTTGGAAATAAAAAAAATAGTTAGAATTATTTGAAATATTATTAATATCTGAAATTTGGTATATATTCTAACTTAGATATATATAAGTTAAGTAATACACATTTAATACTCTAGGATTATCCCAATAACACATATTTTGTAAGATATGTTTCACAACTGTCAAATAAATTTTGCTTCAATCAAATAATTTTAATTACTAAAATCTATTTAATAACTAATGAGAATCAATGATGCTAGATATTTCAACTACAAAAAAGTGAAAAAAAACTTCAATAATTTTTTGTTTCGTAAAAGTTGTTGTCTCATTTTTTGTTTTGTTTAGACTTTTTGTTGTATGGGAAATGATCTTTGAATGCCGATATATATAGATGAATATATACGACTTAGAATTGTAACTTTACACAAATAATTGTGATTTATCATGAATAGTTACATTTAAAAATGAATAATACATCTTCACACAAATAATTACAACTTTACATCAATAATTATATTTATTAGTAAAATAACTATTGTTGGTGTCTTTTCGATCATATCTATTCATTGATATATATTCATCCACACTTATTAATTGGTGTTCATTCATTCAGTCACAACTCTTCATTGAAAACATTTAGAACACTTCATGTGTGTAATTGCGCAAAGTTGTAATGACAAAATAAAATGTATAATCTATAATACAAAATATACAACCATAGAAGAATATTTTATAAGTGAAAATTTTTTGTATAAAAAAGCAACTAAAAAAGTAATTTTTCATAAGTGAGAATTTATAATAAAAACACACAATCTTAGGATGCAATTATCACAAATGTGAAATTACAATAACACAAAACAAACGTCAACAGTATTTCTTTCATAAGTGAAAAGTTAGAGTATAAAACCACAATCATAGAAATTATTTTTCATAGATAAGAAGTTACAATAAAAAGACACAATCGTAGAAAATATATTTTCATATGTAAAATTTTATGGTAAAAACACTACAAGAATACACTGCTGATTTTGACGACTATTCCTGTCGGTTTTCGTCAGAATAGCCTCCATTCAGAATAGTGTGGTTGGAAATCAAGATCTCGTCGAGTTTCGTCAGACGGAGTCATCGAATGCCGTCAGGTTGTATCCATTGGATCCCGTCGGTTTGTTGCATGGCCCATTGGAAACCATCGGTTTTCTCCCGTCGGATTCTGTCGGTTTGTTGCCGTCAGATCCTATCGATGTTGGACCCGTCGGATCTCTTCGGTTTGTTGTCGTCAGAATCCGTCGGTTTGGACCCGTTGGCTTCCGTCGGGTTGGAACCGACGGAATCCGATGGTATTATATATATTTAATATTTTTTTGAAAATTATAATAATTTTTTTTAAAATTGTATTTTATAATCATAAAAATACATTTTATATATTAAATATTATTTGTTATTAATAAATACGTTTTGATACAAAATATAGTACGGTCCTAAACTAAATCTCAAGTTCTGCGTCTCGCTATCTAATGGAAAAAATCAAGGAGTGTCGAACATCCGCATAAGCTGGGTAATCTGAGCTTCACTCCTCGTTTGCCTCTCCTGAGTCTCGCGGAGTGAAGCCTGGGTCTGTTGAAGGGTCTCTTCCATGTGGACGTGGCTCGCCCGGAGATCCACCAGCTCTTATCACTCCTGCTGACGGAGATCCAACCCCTGACTCAGGTCAACACCTGCTGGCAACCTATCGACTGTGACTAGCTTATTGAGTCGGAATTGTCGTCCCTTGCTGCAAGGAGTTTCCTACAAAATAAATAAAAACCTTAAACAGTTACCAATATAACTTTACATAATCTAAGAAAGTATATCATTGGATGAAATGAATACCTCAACGACAATTCGATTGATGTCCTCCCGAGATAGCTGAACAGAAGGCCCCACTCCATCCTGAGTGAGTTGGGTTTGTAGCTCTTATTTCCTTTGCTCGTCCCTCTCCACCACCTCCAACACCTTTGGGTTCTCAATCCTCCCAGACTTCTTGGTGGTGTGACAGCCTTTCATCAGGATGAACCAATTTGGTACGCACCCATTTTTAATAGTCTACAAAACCAAAAACATTATTAAGCGTACATTTAATCAAATACTTATAATTTAAATTGAAACTTACCATAACTCTTTCAACATGTTCAAAGGTATTGCAGCCGGCGTTGTGTGTCCCCGCCATCTTCACTGTCACGTCCTGACCAACTCTCCGGTTCTTCTTGTTCTGCTCTGAAATATTCTTCGTTCCTAGAAGACTCCAATACTGAACGAAGTCCAGGAATAGACCCGCCGGGCAACCATGGGGTACCGTCGTTTGATCTTTCTCCCACGCAGTCTTCCACCCATATACATGGTTGCTATAGGAAATACTGCACTGCTCCTCGATCTTCTTCTATACTTGAGGAGTGTCACGGATGGCCTAATTAAATTGTTTCTGTCAATTGTTAAAAATTAGTAAAAATAATTAATAATTGAAAATGTAAAGTTATTGTAATAAATATTTGTTTACCGCAAAAGATTTGAACCATTACTCCTTCAGATCCAAAGGGAACTTGCTGAAGGTTGGATGCGCGAACGAGAGCTGCTGCTATATCATAATATTCACTAACGTAACTATCTTGCCCTCGACGGAACACCTAAAATTGAGAAAATTTTAGGTATCATTATTTATTTATAAATAACTTAAATATAATAATTTAAATATAATAATTACCATGTCGATCCATTTCCATGATTAGGATCGAGAACCTTAAGATGACCACAACCCGGACTCGTCAATATCTCCTCAATCGTCAAATGCAGAGGTGGCTGTTGGACCGATGGTTGTAGCTGTCTCTCCACCACAAGAGGTGGACTCCGATGCGGACTCGGTGTGCCATCTGAATTGTGCTCCTGTTATCGACGGAACCAGTCGTAAGAAAGCCCGAAAAAAATAAAACGTTAATAGTAATCATTTGAAAATAAACTTATAGCATACACATAAAAAATTATATACACGATATAATATTGAATTTCTAGTTATAATTCACATAAATAACCTATGATTCATATATATATATATATATATATATATATATGAATCCAATAATTCATATCCGAATATTCAATCTAATAATTTATAAATATAATTTATGTGAATTTTAATTTAATGAATTACGAGTTATGTAAATTTTATTTAATAAATAAAGTATGATAAATATACATATATATACGTATAGATATATACATATGATATTTATGTAAAAAGTATGAATCATATATGCAATTTCCATAACTTGGAACAATATGTAAAATATAAAAAAAAATATTAAATTAAAAAAGAAATCCGAAAAAAAAAATCTGTGTTCATTGTAAAATAAAAGTGTTCTTGGGGGAAATTTTTTTTTTATTTTTTCCAACAAACCCAAATCATCAAAACCATCACTTCCAAGCCTAATCTAATCTAATACCATGTAGATTCAAGGCTAAATCGATAGTTATGTACCTTAATTACATAAATCCATAACCTAATGACAATTTTTAATCTAACCCAAAAATTGTGAAATTGTAAAAATGTTGAAATTCTTACATGATTTGAAGGATTAGGTTGTTGTATGACGGCGGTGACGGGATTACACCGTTAAAAAGGGTAATTGTTCGCCAGATTTTTGAGAGTGTGGGTTTAAGAAACGAAAGGAGAAGAAGATGTCGCTGAAAGTTTATAAATGGTATCCGTCAGGGTTTGTCGGTCCCTGTCGGTTTATATCTTAGGGTTAGCGTGAAAATGAGCCAAATGTTTTGGCAGTTCGTTTTCCCTCCAATTTTCGTCGGTATTATGTTGTTTTACTCTGACTGTTTCCGACGAGAATATATATATATATTATTTTTAATAATTTAAAATTAAATAAGAATCAGTCCCGAATCAATTAATAGATGGAAATTTCCGTCGGTTTTTTTCAGACGGTTTCCATCGGGAATTAATATTTCTTTAATGATTTAAAATTGCTTAAAACTCACACACAAAACAATTGATGGAAAACTATTCAACTCAATTGGTGCATTGTTGACGACACAGTGATCCACCCATCAGACCGGGTTGACACGCGTGGATACGTGAGATAAGATATTTGGTCGGCCTGTGATGCAAGGATGAACGGATCATACATTTCCTGTTTCCTTCATGAGTTTACGGATGTGACACCAAATTCATCAACAATTACACCGATTCCCATAATAGGGTTGTACTTGAAGTCAAGCAACCCAGGGTAGTGAACCTCCAATATCTCTCGTCCATAGTAGACCATGTCGCTCGAGGTAGAAGATATTCCGTTGTTACTTGTTGGTCTTTTCATTCCTGGCCTCAGAATTTTGAAAGTGTAACCCCGAGTGAAATACATAGGAAACGCTTTAGCGACTAATAAAGGACCCGATACAAAATCTTACAACCAAGTGGGAAATGTTTGTCCCATCATGAGGCCTATGTGACCTGTGATTTTTGTTTAAGTGTTTATCAGTTTAAGGTTGCACCCACTGCCCGGATATTACTACATCTAATGTATTGTATGAAACTCACATAAAACTTTAACCAGTCAGTGAACTCGTCCTCCTTTGTACGTTGTAGTTGGTCTTCAGAGTAATGCGGGTAAGCCGTGCGAATTTGAGTCATGTATAGACTACAAGGAAGGTTATAATGGAAACATTTGAATAAATGAAATTTTATGCAATCAAATGTGAGCAGATACTACTAACCCTCAAGTTCCCCTATTTCAGGGCAATTGGTTGCAATATACATATGCAAATGTTTAATCTCATATGGTGGAACGGTTCTGCGAATAGGTTTTCCACTGAGTCGACCTATTTGTGAAAATATATCTGGTACAAATGCTGGATATAAAGGCCGCTCCCCTCCATCATCGTTCCATGGTGGTCGCCGACTCTTTGTCTGAACATTTACCGGAACGAAGCAAAGTTGGCAGTTTCTTCATTGATACATTGGCCAACAATCGAACCTTCCACCCAGATCAAGTTTTTAACTTTTTTCTTCAGCTTAAACATATATCTTTCAAATGGGTACATCCAACGGTATTGAATTGGCACTTAAAGCTCTGATAAACAAAGCAAATGTTTGTTTTACAAATTATATTAATTAAATTAAGTATTATTATATGTAATTCATATTGTAATTAGCAGCTTCACGAGGGATATGAACAGGTAGGTGTTCCATTACGTCAAAAAATGAAGGGGGAAAATTTTCTCCAGATTGCATAAGATTATTAGAATCTTATCGTTCTAAATTTTGCTTCCATCCTCGGTAAGAGTCTGTGAACATAGATCACGGAAAAATGCACCTAGGCCTGATATAATGAAAATAATCTTATCAATTATGAAAAAACAGTCACGATTCTTCTTGTAATTTGAAGGTTAGGTAATACCTGCTAGCGCTTCATGTACATGTCTTGGCAATAAATAGGCGAACACAAAGGGAAAAAGTCTTTGCATTACGACATGACAGTCATGACTTTTCATACTACACAATTTTCATTCATTACTGTATACGCAGTTCCATAGGTTTGAAGCATACCCATCGGAGAATTTTACATTGTGTTTAATCCAATTAAAAAAAAGCATCTTACATGGGTAAAATTCTCATTCGCATTAATATTGATAATTAGAATGACACATACAGTGGGAAGACGATGTCATACCTTTTTCCTTTACTCAATCTGAAGACAGGTACGGGGCCAATGCTGTTTCTCCCTCGTATATGCAGCACTTTCCTATCACATATTTTCGGTAAATCTAGTCTTGATTTCAGGTTGTCTTTTGTTTTTCCTTGTACATTCATAACTGTGTTGGTGGAGTAATCAAACACATTTTTCTCAATGTGCGTGACGTCTAAACAGTGTCGAAGGAGTACCACTCTCCCATAGGTGATTCAATTCATAAATAAGCAGTTGTAAAAATACATAAAGCGATCACCATGGATGATCAGGCACTGGTAAAAGGACTATTAAAAGTAAGAACTCTGGCTTCATACACAGCAATAGTGGCAGATTATAGGGTGTTACAATCACCAGCCAAACAGAGTACTGTCTTCCATGTTTCCCAAAAGGATTAAACCCATCTGTGGAAAGGCCTAGATATACATTCCTTGGTTCCTGGGCAAAGTCGGGATACACTGATTGGAAATATTTCCATGCTTTTGCGTCTGAATGGTGCGTTATCTCACCAGCTGAATTATGTTCCGAATGCCATCTTATTGGGCTCGCTATACGATCTGACTGATATAACCTTTTAAGCTTGTCTGCTAAAGGCAAATACCACATCCTCTTATATGGGACCCGAGTCCTCCCACTAGTATCCTAGAATCGAGGTTTATGACAAAAACGACAACGGATCTCGTCCGAATCCAGTCTCCAGAAGATTATGCAATTGTCTATGCAAACATCTATCATATGATATGGTAATCCAAGCCCCAAAACTAATTTCTGGATTTTGTTGTACGATGTCGTGTATGTGTTATCAGGCGGAAGACACTTCTTGAAGTAACTAGTTAATGCGTCGACACAGCTCTCCGATAAATTGTAATTTGTTTTTGATATTCATCATTTCAGCTAGAGTCGATATTGGTGACACATCATCACTACAACCACTATACGACAACTTCTTCGCTGCATCTAGCATACTAAAAAAATTATGTGTATCAACATTTGGTTCTTCACCCGTGTTTCTAGCCTCAATAAAAACCGGAACATCCTCCCTAAATGCATCGTTGACCATTTGAAATGTACCATCATTTTTTTCCACCACTGTTGTTTTCACATGTACACCACCTAATCCGCTACTACCAAGATTAACATCTACTTCTTCGTCTACCAGGTTACCTAATTCCTCACCTATAGCAATATTACCAACTCAGCTATAACTACCAAAGTTAACATTCAAACCATCTTCTCCATGCGAATGCCATATTTTGTAACTAGGAAAAAAACCTATGCGGTAAAGATGACTCCAGACATTTTTAACAGGACTGTATTTCATATTTTGGCATTTTATACACAGACAATAAATCTTACCTATTTCGAGCTATAGACTCTGATACGCCGCAAATTCCATAAAACTTTTCAACCCGGTAGCAAACTCTTCGGTTAATGTCTACGTTGCTTCATCGATATGTGGTCCGTCCATCCAAGATCGAATATTCGAGTTTGACATTGTATATTTTGAGAGGAATAAAGGAGAGCGTGATGGAGAGAAATGGAAATCATGCTGATTTATAAAGGAAATGAACTGACGGGTTCCGACGGCTTCCTACGGTTACCTAATATTCGGTTAAAAACAGTGATGTCTCATGCAAAACATGTTGTAACCACTTCCGTTGGATACCGTAGCTTCCCGTCAATTTTTTTTCGATTTAAAATTAAAAAAATAATAATAATACAAATCCTATCAGTAATTAATCCGACAGACCCTAGTGGGATTTTAATTTTGAATTAAATTTTTAAAAAAAAAACAAAATAAAATTCCCGCCGGTTCCCGTCGGCTACAAACCCGACGGACCCCAACGGGATTTGAATTTCAAATTAAAATTTTTTAAAAAAATCAAAATTAAAATCCTGCTGGATCCCAACGGGTTTGAATTCGACGGGAATCGACGGCATTTAATTTCAAATTAAAAAATTAAAAAAAAAATTGGAATTAAAATTTCATCGATTCCCGTCAGATTCAAACCCGACGGGATTTTAATTCCAAATTAAAAAAATACATTTCCCGACAGCATCCAACAGGATTCTTTTTGTGGTTACTTTCCGTCGGAATGTCGTCGGTTCCTTTTCGACGGAATTTTTGTCATCGAAATTCCCGTCGGTTTTGCCGTTATTTTTCTTGTAGTGAAGACACAACCAAATATGTCTATAGGGTGATTTTTTCAAATTATTATTGATGAAATTCTAAATTTAAATTTTTCTAAAATTTCTGCATTGATAGACATGTGTTTGGTTAAATTCATAATTATAAGTATATTACTTATTTTAAAATGATGAATTATGTAATATAATTTAAGAATGATAGAATGACGACAATCGCTAGAACCCAATTAGTATGAATTCATTAAAATTCAAAACTAAATCGATAACCAAATTTTAAATTCCGAAGAGATATAAATAGATTTCAAAAAATGTGATAATAAAGAAATGTATCTATTTATAAAAAAAATGTAATGGAAAGACACTACCTTAAAATGCATTTTTCCATATATAAATAATATTAGTAAAATATACAACCGTATAAGTAATAATTTTTTTAAGCTAGCTGTATAATTAATAATTTCATACATATCTATTAAATTTTTTTTTCATACTTTAATATTACACATAAGTAAACACAAGTGTAAAATGCCTTTCTGATAAAATTTTAAATTTAATTTTGTAATTTAAAAATTATTGGATAGCAACACTCTCTAGAACTCAATTAATATAAATTCCTCCAAACCCAAAACTAAATCAATAACCAAATTTCAAATTCTAAAGTAGATATAATATATTTTTACATGTGTGACCATAAAGAAAATTTTAATTTGTAAGTCAACATCATGTAATAATTGCAAAAGTCTCTCCACCACAACATCATACTATACTAGATAAGGACCCATGCGATGCACGACTTTTTCTTGCGCTTGAAAATTTGTTTTCAATTTTGGTATTTATTGTATTCCTATTTTCTGAATCATAAAGCAGACACTCTTGCAATATGTGCAAGAGAGACATCTCGTGATCATCAATTTGTAAATTCTTACATATGTTGACGAAAAAAAAGAATAACATTTTAAAAAAACATATATAAAAATCTAATTTATTTGATATTAATTATATTTTTAGAAAAATCTAATATTATTTTACATTATACTCAATATGAGATAAATATTTGTGATTATTTTTATTTTATAGTTATAAATAGAGATAATTACTTATAATCTGTTTTATGATAGGATTGTAAAAAGAGATAGATATGTTTTCAAATATATAAAATACTACAAAATTTATGATCCTTATATTACCACGTGGAAGAATTATGTTAATAAGTAATTTTGATATCCAACTTTATAAAATAAGATATGAGATAAATATTTGTGATTTTTTTGTATTTTATAATAGTAAATAAAGATAATAATTTATAATTCTTTTTGTTTTAGGATTACATAAAAAGATAAAAAAATTTGCGATAAATATAAATATTTAAGAAAAAAATATTTTAAGTGAAAAATCTACTACAAAATTTTGGGTTGTTAGATTTAACACATGAAAGAATCCTATTTCATATAAGAAGATTTGATTTTATATTTTTAATAAAAAATAAATACAGAATAATTTTTGATCGTTGGATTTGACATGTGGAACAATCTCGTTGATTTGTAACTTTTGAAACCCATCTTTAATAAAATAGAAATACAAAGTAATTTTTGATCGTTGGATTTGATACGTAGAACAATCCCGTTGATTTATAACTTACGAAATCCAATTCTATATAATAAGATTAGTAACTTTTCAAACCCAACTTTATAATTATGATTATTTTATAATTATAAATAAAGATATTTATTTACAATCCTTTTTATTTTAAAATTAAATAGATAAAAAAAATTTGCAATAAATATTATTTAAAGAAAAAAATATTTAAAAAAATACTGCAAAATTTAGGAATGTTAGATTTAATACGTGGAAGAATCATGTTAATGAGTAACTTTGATATCCAACTTCATATAATAAGATTTGGTTTTTAATAAAACATAAATTCAGAATAGTTTTTTATCGTTAGATTTGATATGTGGAACAATCTCGTTGATTTTTAACTTTTGAAACTCAACGTTAATAAGATAGAAATACAGAGTAATTTTTGATTGTTGGATTTATTACGTGGAACAATCCCGTTGATTTGTTACTTTTGAAACTCAATTTTATATAATAAGATTAGTAACTTTTGAAACCAAATTTTAAATAATAGGATGAGAATTAGATTTTATCTTTTAAAAATAAAATATAAATACGGAATAATATTTTATCGTTTGATTTGACATGTGGAACAATCCTGTTGATTAATAACTTTTGAAATACAACTTTGTATAACATAATGATGAGATCACATGCTAATAATAGTAAAATAAAATTATAATACATTATATTTAAAGTGTTTACCTTTGTTGTTTGTTTGCCTTGATCGTATTGGACGTAAAAAAAAGAGAAAAAATTAAATTGAAGAAAGTTTAAAAATTTGGAGAGTATTCAAAAAATCGTCTATGTGTTTATGTATATATAACAACTAATATTAAAAATTCTCTTTTAGATTATGCTTACGTATACAAAATCTCTTTTAGATTAGGATTATGTATACAAAAAATATTTAGGAGATATTTAGATAATTATGTTCTATTATAATTATGATCAGATATATATCTTATTAGATTATAAAATAGATAGATATTATCATATATATATAAAAATCTATTTTTTGTTTTCTTATAATAAATTTTTAATATAATATTTTTGTTTATCTAATAAGATTAGAGTTGAAAATTACTTTTTGCTAGAATTAATTTTTTTTTAACAATTATTACATTATGATTTCTTTATAGATAGATATTATTCAAAATATCATATATGTTTAAGTTTTTCGTTTTTTAAAAATAATTTTTAAGATAGTTTTTTCTTTATATAATAAGATTTGTAACGAAAAATATTTTGTTAGAATTTTTTTTTAACAATTAATATTTCCGATTTTCTTTTAGATTAAGATTTAGTTTTAGGTACCTAACCGGTTAGGAATTTTTAAAATTAGGATAAGCTAAATATTAAAAAAATCTATTTAAAGATCTATTTTATCTATTTGTAAAAATTAAATAAATATTGGAAAATTTCTGATCGTTGGATTTTGACACGTGGAATTATCATGTTAATGAGTAACTTTGAAACCTTACTTTATATAATAGGATATATATATAAGCAATTATAGTTTGTACACTAACCTATTATCGATGACAAATAATTGTCGATCAAATATTTGTACTAATACTAACAATTATTCAATATAATAATCTGTTGATAATAATTGTTACAAAACGTATGTAATAAGTGAAAAAGCCATTAACAATCTATAGAATAATAGTTATATGACTGTTATATCAAAAATTGCAATTTTTAATAGAGAAATTTGGAGAGATATACAAAAATAACTTGAAATTCGCAATCTATCATTTTTATTTTCTTAATTAAGCTAGAACTCATGTACACAAATTACAATATTCTTCCTCTCTTTCCCTTATCTCACTTTTCACATTCTCTCTTTTCTCTGTCTTCTTCTTTTCCAAACTTCTTCCAAACTTCTTCTCTGGCAAATAGATCTGTTTACAAAAATCAAAATCTCCACTCTGTTATTGATCTTGTTTTCTTTTTTCCACTATTCAATAAAGCATATGTTCCTACATTTGTTTTAAAAAGAAAATCTTCTTCTACTTCTCCTTAGAACCACATCAATGGCCTTCTTGTCATCCACATCAATGACTTTCTTTCATAAGAAAACTCCCAAATTTTAGAATTATTATTTTAAAACATGTCTCTAAAGAACTCCAGATTTTAAATTTAGTTACACCTCCAACAAATTGATAATGACAGGAGGCAAATCCGAGAAGAATCTGGCAGAGAAGATGACGAAGAAGAAGAGTGTTGGTTTGTCACAACTGTAAAATTATCTAAATTAGATTTCAAGTTTTTGGCAAATATATCCACCTCCAAAAACCAGAATTCCCACTTTATTATTTATTTTGTTTATATAAATCTAGTTTTCTATGTTCCAAGCTTCTGAAACTTTCATGCTTCTATCTCTCTTGGATTCTTTTGATTAGATTTCATACTAAAATCTTATGTTTATGAAGAAGATGAAGATGAGTTGATAATTTTACCAGGGATGATAAATTTGTTATCAGATAAGGAATGTTTTAACGGGTAACTATGTGTTAGTAAGGTAATATATATGTTAAGGAACTATATATTTGCTAATCAAATATGCTTTTGTGAAATTATAAATACGTTAACAGGTAATATATGTATTTATAGGATAATAAGTGTGTTACTCATATATAAATTATGTGCTAGTTATATATGTGTGAAAATGTTTTATGAGATAATATATTAGGTAGCGGATAACATTTGTGTTAAGTCAATAATTTATATGTTAGCGTGCAATATATATATATATATATATATATTTGGATAATGTATAAGTTTTAGTAATGGTTAACGGGTAATAAAGTTTTTACCAGTCATTTAATCATGTGGGTCATGTTACAAGTTTAATTTTAAAAAAACTAAGGTAGTACTACTTAATTTATGATTATTTTTAATATATACCATGTTTCATTTGAAAAGACAAATATTTCATTACTTATCTTTCACATAAATGAAAACGAAATTTATTTGAACTTTTTTTTTTTTTAACTTGAAAATTATGTTTTTTACTAAACAACCACTTAGAAGTTGGTTTTTTTTCTTATGTAGATCATAATAGCAATCTAGTTGTTATAAGAAGTACACTAACAACTACTTTATTTGTTGACAAAAAATCTATTTCATCTACTTTATTTGTACAAATAGAAAAGTTTTAAGAAAATTCAGAAAAAGTATTTTGTTTTATTCGGAGGGATTCATGATTAAAATTTGTAAATATAGACTTGTATATTAACACTAAGACAATTCACCATTACTGTTATGCTTATTAAATCAATTTTAATTTCTCTATTCTCTTCACTATATCTTTTAGATATGAACATTTCATAGATTTTTGGAACATTATATTTTTATAGCTTTCCTCATTACACATGAATTTCACAAAAATGTTTGATAAAATTTAATACATTTTAAAAAATAAAGTTATTTTTACAATTACTGTGGTTGAACCGCCTAAATTTTCTTCATAAGGCTCATTAACATTAATTTTATAAATAGAGAATGTGACATCCATCATGTTATTGAAAAACATTAAATATTATATTAGAAATTGATTTGGTACTTGTGTTTTGAGTAATTTTATTGAATTATGTGTGTTTAAAGATCATAATTCTTAAAGGAACTATAAGAAAAAATTAGTGGAGTATAATTAATACATCAGGAAGATTACAATTGACAAGTAATACTTACCGATAATGCGATGTTGTCATTCCATTGCTAGAAATTTAATTTTAACTTGATTCTTGACTCTCAAAAGGTGTTAAGATTTGTTTGCTTGTAGAATGAAACATGTTCTATTATATATAGTTGTTTGGAATAACCTCCATGAAAGAAAAGAAAGGGTAACTACTTTGTAATTAGTTACTGAGCGAAAAGACACAAAGAAAAAGACTTAACAATTCTGCAAATTAAATGAACATAAATATTAATTTTTTTTGTCAACAATAGATCAATAAGACCCGATCCATAGCCTAAAATTCATCCCTAAAATCTATTTTTTTAAGCTGCCATAATGCAGCGGGTAAGAATTGAACCTTGTGGCAAGTCGTTAGCTGGATCATCCTAACCACCAAATTGAAAGCAACTTGGTATAAATATTAGTTTACAATGATGAAAAGTGGTTATTGAACGAAGTTAATATCAAAAAGGTTTTTTTTTCACTTAATTTTTAATTAAGATTGTTCCTTTTTAACCCATAAAATTTGCTATTGTTTATACTTGTAAGAATAGTTTCCTAAATTAAATGATAATTAGATTATTATCATGAGTACTTCTTTTCTTTCGTCACATTTCATTGAATTCAATCTACATCTAAATTGAACAAACGAGAAATGAAAAACATTCAAAAGAAACGAAACGAGGAAAGAGAAAATGTCGAGACAAAATCCATGAATCTCCGGTAACGTCACGCCTTTGATGATAGTGTCGATAAGAGATAGAGAATCAGATCATAAGAATATGCTTGTGATTCCAAGAGAGAGAGCAGCTTGAAGCACAGATCGAACTGCCATAGCCTCTGCTGTTAGAGCAGACGCAATGAATTCGAGCACCTCAGAGTTCGACAAGAGAGATGGTGGCTGATCTGCAAAGATCCATCCTAATACAGCTTTCAGAGATATGGGATTCCAAGCAGCATCAAAAAATATCTCAGTGGCTGACCGATTGGTTGTCGTAAAGACTAATTTATTATGCGACGAGGGTGAATTAGGAGGTAACTGAACCTTAGTCCATTCTTTTGCTGCTACAATTGCATTAAGAATGAGTTCATTTTCTGATTGTGAGAAATTGTTGCAACATAGATTATTTCTTACTTTCCAAAACATCCATAGCATCCAAGGTGCCAATATACCATTACTCAGACCCTTTGGGGGGGGAGGGTTTCTGAAGTTTCGAATTGCTTTCCAGAGAAAAGGAAGTTCAAGATCATAGTCGAGTTATGTAATGGAGCCAACAGAGCTAGGGACCAAACTCGTCTCGCAAAAATCACAGGTATAAATAACATGCTTGGTAGACTCCAATTGCCCACAACGTTTACAGTTTGGATTGATTTTCATTTGTCTTGAAATCAGATTTTCTCCTATAGGAAAAGCGCCATTGAGAGGCTTTGACAAGAAGAGTTTTAGCTTTGGTGAACATGGCACACTCTAGACATCTGAGATCCAATTTGTGGATGACGGGTCATCATTTTTGTTCAAGTTTTCAATCTCTGCAAGAGCTGCAAAATAGCGTGTCTCAACAATGTAAGAACCGCTTTTACACCTTAATCATATGCGCTTATCCTTCCTTCCCAAAATGCTCGGTTTAATACATCTAATTAGCTTTTCATAGCTTGGTAAATGCTTCTTCATTTAAGTAATTTTCCATTATTTTTTAGCCTGATCCAGTAAGTCAGATACTCGCAATTCAACATTTGCATAGGAGGGAGGGCCAAATGGAGCTACAAGTTCCTTTGTTGAGAGCCAGTTTTCAATCCAACAGTGAATTGCCGATCCATTGCCAACTGCCCAACCAAGATGTGCTTTGATCATATCTCGAACTTGAAGAATTCCTCTCCAGGCATTGGAGCACGATGTTGACTTCTCGCAGGTAACAAAATTTCCAGACTTACAATATCTAGCTAGCAACATTTAAGCTATAAGAGAATCTGTTTCTTATAATAACCGTCAACTTATCTTTGCCACTAGTGCTAAGTTGAAAGCTTTAACATCTCTTAAACCAGAGCCACCGTCTATTTTAGCCTTTATAAGTTTCTTCCAAGAGACGTATGACATCTTTTTCTTATCTGTTGCATTGTCCCACAGGAACCTGGTGAGTTCTGATTGGATTCTCTTATACAGTGAAAGCATGAAGCAAGACATGGCATAAGAATGCATAAAGCTTAGGACATGTTTCAGCATTATATATTTGCATGCTTGAGATACGAATTTACTAGCCCAATTAAGTAGTTTTTTCGTGGATTCTGTACACTATAGAGGTAAATAAATCTTTTTTCCTTCTCCAAACTGATTCAAGTCACCCGAGATATTTACCACAACCTCCTATTTCAAAGATTTGAAGTTTTGCTTTGATTTGATTACGTTGGCTTTGCTGCATTTTCTTCTAGAAGGTAATTGATGATTTTTGCCTATTGATGGATTAACCCGACACCTGTTCGTACTGTGCAATGATATTATGAAGTTTGTTTATATTTTCATATGTACCTTTGCAGAAGAACATGGTATCATAGATGACTGTTTTTTGATAGTCTAACTCCAGTCAAAGTATGATTTGGTCTAGCAAAAACTAGATAGGATCTCAAAGCAGATGATGAAAAGGAACGGAGAGAGTGGATCTCCTTGGTGAATTCCTCTAGAAGGTATGATTTGATCTCTAGGTACTTCATTCACTAATGATACACATTGCATAATCCAACTAGTAAAAACTTCATGAAAACCTAGCCTCTGGAAACCTGTTTGATAAAATCCCATTCGAGATGATCGTAAGTCTTACTCATATTGATTTTAACCGCAATTGATTTGAATTTTTGACTTTGGGATTCTTTTAGATTGGGCAGAACTTCATATGTGATGATTGCATTGCCTGTAATGGATCTCCCAGGGATAAAAGCTGATTGATTCTTTGAGATGATAGAAGGAATAACCGATATGAGATGTTTTGATAGTTACTTTGCAATAACTTTGTAGTTAAAATTGCATAAGGCAATAGGCCTGAAATCTGAGAATTGCCTTGCATCTTTCACTCTTGTAATGAATATGATTAGTGTAGACTTTTTGTCCCTGGCCATGGAATTTGAAGTAGAAAAATCGAACATCTCTTAATAAATGCAGGTCCAACAGTCTCCCAGTTTGACTGAAGGAAAGATGCTAAAAATCTGTCAGGGCGTGGGGCCTTATCACTATGGATCGAGAAGGTTGTTGCTCTTATTTCCGGCTAGGTTGGAATCTGAATCAATCTACGGTTTTCAGCTGCTGTTAGTTTGTGTAAAAGTGCCTCCTCCATAGTTTCCTGACTAGATATCCCTGAAGAGGTGAAGAAAGTGTGAAAGTAGACCGATATAATTGTGGCAATCTCGTCCTCTTTGAATACAGGTAGTCCATTTTTGTCTTTAATAAATGAAAACGAGTTTTATATCTTCCTTGTCTTTGAGGTAGCATGGAAGAAAGAGGTATTCTTATCCCCTGATTGCAGCCATAATAGCGACTTCTTTGCCTCGTGAATGCTTATTCTTCCACATAAGCAGATTGTAGTTGACTAGTGATAAGCCTTATTTTCTCGACATCATTGGTTGTATCTGATAGAGCATTATTTAACTCTTTTGTCAGCTTATGAATAATAGCTCTGCTGTCTTTGTTCTTTTCCTTAAACCATTGCACACTTGCTTCACGCGTTCTTGAAATCCTTAACATGAAAGGTATTTGAGGCAGCATGTTCCCAATTCTGCTTGATTAAATCATGAACTCCTTCATTATCTTTTAGTCTCCCATTAAATATAAACATAGCACGTTTACTTTTCTTTTCAGGTTTGAAACACGTAAGGAGGGTTTGTAGTCAGAGCCTTCTAACAGAGATAGGATGAGTGTCCATTGAAAAACAGATCAAACCATAGAGCATCTGCCATCACTCTATCTAGCTGGCTTCTTACAATGTAATTATGTCTTACTCCTCCCCAAGAGAGAGGGTCTCTTCAGTGAGCAAGATCAAACACTCCATCCTCTCAAACAAAAGGTCTAAAGTCAATGAAAGAGCTTCAGCACGGATCGGTCCTCCTTTTTTCTCTTTGTTGGAAAGTATGTCATTGAAGTCCCCTATAATTAACCATAGGGATGCCCTGATTTTTGCAATCTGCAGCAGGTGATTCCAAATCTGTATTCTCTTTTACTTATTCGTACTACATTACGTAAATGTTACATAGAAGCTCTTATCTTCATATCAAATTCTTGTATCTATGAAGTCTAGATTAGAGCTTTGAATGGAGATTTTAAATCTATCAGACAAAAGTAAAACCAGACCACCACCACCATGTCCTTGTGGAGAAACAATCTCGTGATAAGGGTAGTGTAGAGTGTTGTTTTAGCTATGACTGTGTTATCTAGGTTCTTCGTCTCCATTTGGAAAATTAAATAAGGGTTAACCTTCCTCTTTAAACACTCCAAACGCAAACTGTCAGTAGATTTCCCAAACCCTGACAGTTCCAGCTCACCATCTTTAAGGAAAATGAAGAGTTGGATTCTAAAAATCCATCTTTCTCTTGTTCATGGCAGGTATAAAAGGACCTAAAGGGGGATCAGCTTATCCATTATGATCTAACATATTTTGAGAATTGTGAGATGATTCTGCTCTCCTTATAGGGAAAGGTTTAGCTTGAGTTGTCTTTCTTGTCTTACCCATGGCACCTTTTAGAGAAAAAAAGCTAACCATAATATTCTTTTTTGTTGTAGGTCGTCCTGGTTTCCTTCGGATAATTTTCTTCAAAGGAGGATTTGGAGGTTCTTGATCAGGATTTCGAGCTAGACCCAACCTGAGAAGTGCAGGAACCCTTTCCGCACTAGTGTTTTCACCCATAACTTCAGTTTCTTGGCCAATTCGAAGTGATAATGGAAGTAACTTAGCGTAACTCGCTGCTTTTCTTTCCAAATCTCCTGATTCCTCATCTTTCTTTAACTTTAACTCATGAGTACTTATGAGTGAAAAACACTAAACAAATAAAGTAGAAAACACAAGTTAAAAATATCTATAGTTTACACTTATATAAAGGTTAAGAAATAATAAAAATTATTTCTGATATGAAAAAAAAATGATTTCTTAATTTTTTTTTGTAAAATTTCTTAACAAAATATTTTAATTTTGATGAAATGGAATTAAGAATGCTTTGTAGGGTTAAAAGTTAAAAACTGTTGACAACCCATTTAAAGACAATAAAATAATTTTTTAATATAAAATTTAAAGAGGAAAAAACGTTTTCTAAGGATTGTTCACTTCATACAGGGTTTGTTTACCAGCATGGATAAACATCTTAATATGTCTTATATTACCAAATTTGAAAATAAATTAAATATTTAACAAAATTTTATAACATAGATTTAATTATTTTACCTCTAATTCATGCTATTTCTTTTGTGAATTTCATTGGTTAGTTTTAGATACATTGATATTTTCTGGTGAAACAAAAATCGATAGCTACCTTGGTGCATGACTATATAAAGGATTGATTTTTAGTCACTTTGAACTCACCTTACTTGAGTCAAATTCCTGACTTTGGCACATGTTTTTCAATGGACCACTTAATTTATGTGCTCAAGATTATAATTTGGTCGGACAAAACATTCATCGTTATAGTACGACTATGTCAAAAATTGCATTCCCAAACGGTTAAAGGGAAATAATCAAATCAAGCAAACATGTTGATGACCCTCTATCCCACACATCTGTCGTAGCTTCTCTTAAAGCTATTATCATGTTCCATGTACGTACTGCTCGTCACTTACATAACCAATAGAATCTTATATGGGAAAATGAGTTTTGACATTGTGTTTGTGTGCACGAGACAAAGCAAAAATTGAAAGAAAATCAAACAATGTCTTAGCAACCCCACCCCCCCCCCCCCCC
>OVAX01001300.1:35413-48541 GCA_900406405.1 Lepidium africanum | reverse complement strand
CTGCATCCACTTGGCACTACCTTCTTTGATCCTGATGGCAACTTAATCCTGTCAAAATCATAAGCAATTGAAACTGTGAGAACAAAGAAATTCTCAAAAGAGAGAATGATAGATTATAAAATAGAATCTTGTACACTACAATCTTCTGTATAAGAATTCAATCCTATGCAATCAGAAACATGAATTATTAGAATACTATAAACAATTCTCATACTACAATTCAACAGTCTTTAAGAATCTAATCACCAACAAAATATGCAGCAATCACTACCTAAGAAGATAAGCATTTCATATCCAAATTAATATTGTGAGATAAGCATTAATGTAAATATTCAATTTAATCCAATCACAGGAAGAGAAAACAACCTGCTGGTGTCGTTATCAGGATTGTGAGCGATAACAATGGCGTAATCACCAGAAGCTCTAGCGAAAACACCACGATCACCAACATGATGTTCGACATTACAGATAACAGCTCCTTCAGGGATAGATCTAAGGGGAAGAACATTTCCGACGACAAGAGTAGCTCTCTTTCCGCAATACAGAAACTGACCGGTGTAAACACCTTCTGCGGCAACGAAAAGCTCCTTCTGCTTCTTGAAACGGAATGGATGACGGAAAGCTACACGAGCTAATGGAGCACCACGTCCTGGATCATGAATGATCTCAGTCACAACACCTTTGAGATATCCATTTCTCTCGCCGTAATCGAGACTCCTGAATTTGGCTGGACCTTTACGGTGGTGAGTGTGCGACTTGAAGACGGATCCCGCTCCCTTACGTTGAGCTCTGATAACACGACCCATTGATGATGATTATCGATGGGTCTCCTCCGTCTTCTTCTTCGTCGTCGAATAACGGCGAACACTAGGAACTTTATATCTCTCAAAACCCTAATGAACAGATAAATTTATAACGCTTTTGTAAGCCCATTAATAGCCCAAACAGAAATACTGGGAAATATTCAAACCCATCAGACTAATTCAGTATAATTTGAGTAATCCGTCCACAGTGAATAACTGCTCCTCACATGCCTTAATAACCTCGGTTATCAAAGGACCCGAACATGGAACTAACCCGAATTTGGATCCGATCCAAAAAAAAAAGATTTGAATTCAAATCTAAAATACGTAAATATCCAAACAGATCTAGAAATTTAGAATTTAAAGAACTAGACCTGAACCTGGATTCGAACCAAGAACCGAATATCCAATTTTATAATATTATTTAGGTATTTTTAGAGTATTTTATGAGTAATTTTTTAGTATTTTCAAATTTTTTTTGAATATGTAGATATTCAAAGGTATTTTTTTGGTGTTTTTAGGTATTTTTTGGTATGTTTAGGTATTTTATTTTATTATTTTTAAAGATTTTTTCGGTATGTCTAAGGTATTTTGATATTTGGGTAAATTTCTATTATTTAAATTAGGAACTAAACCGATCCAAACCTAAATAAAACCGATTTGGAACTAAACCAAAATAGTAACAGGTCCTGTATAATTATAAAATTTCAAAACTGAATCCAAACCCTACCCAAAAATCTTTTGAACTGCCTTAACAAGGCCGCCCATGACAAACCCAAACTAAAATACCGGGAAATTCAAACCCATCAGATTAATTCAGTACTATTTCAATACACCCGTCCGTAGTGTATAACTGTCACCTCGTATTCCATTATTTGAAAAACAACAACAAATGGAGATTATAGTTTTATATAAAATGGATATGATTGAAAAACAATATAAATAAAGTAAATAAAAACTTTTTTGAAATAGAGGTGTTGTTTGTTTGTGGAGCGTCAAAGTTGAAAAAAGCGACAGCTTAAAAATCATATACTCTTCCTTCTTCTCTGGCACAAACACGCTCCTCCCACTTTCTTCTTCTTCTTCTTCATTCTCTATCTCTGTAGCTTCACGAATGCTCTTTGATCTTCGCAAGCTCTGAAATCATTTGTTTAGGTATGATACTTCTTTCCGATTTCACATTTCTGTTTGTGGTGTTTGAAATTAGTGTTGTTGATTTTGTTCTAAGTGAGATTGTTTAGCTGATTTTGATTTTGTTTAAATGTGAAGAAATTTGCGCCAATTTCGATGTGGTTTGAAATGTTTGAAAAAATTTAATTTTGTTGTTCTGGAAAATATTAAATGAAAGAATTATGTAGGTGTTGAATATTGGTGTATATTTGGAAATAAAATCATTACTGTCATTCACTATAGAAGAAAAAAAAAAAAACTGTCATTGTTGAGCTACAGAATAATAAATATAGCGGGATATTGTCGAATGAAATGAAAATAACATTTACGGAAGATTTTGTTTCCTTTATTTGGATGTTAGTTCAAATTTCAAAACTTCTCCAGTTTTTGTTTTTATTATAGCTTGATTTCTTGCTATTATTTTCAACGATTGTGCAGAGTATTAATCTTGAGAGAGAAGCAAAATGGACGGTCGAGGTTGGCCATGGAAGAGAAAGTCTTCAGACAAAGCCACGACTGAGAAACCAGTTGTTGGACATGAGTCAACTGCTGTTTCTTTGTCTTACTTAGCATCTCTTGAGAATCAGGTGCTTTATTTTAAGACAAGACCTCTGTTTTTTAAATATATGTATTAGATTACAAAACAAATGGTTTGGTAGTGCTAATGAGTGTTAGTTTTAGTGAGATATATATTTGGATTGAAGTGTTTTTGTGTTTGGTTTGTCTCAGGAGAAGTGTAAAAACACAAATTATGTTCAGATAACTATGGATTCATACACACATATGAGTAAATTGGAGGATCAGGTGAAATTGTTTGAAGGTGAAGTTAAAGATCTTAAAGAGAAACTCAGTCTTGCTCATTCTGAGATTAAGACTAAAGAATCTTTGATTCTTCAACACGCCAAAGTCGCTGAAGAAGCTGTTTCAGGTGAGAAAACCTGAGATATTGATTGAGGTTTCTTCTGTTATTTTCAACTTTGAATGTTGATTAGTCTTTGTTCTTTTAGGATGGGAGAAGGCTGATGCAGAAGCTTTAGCACTAAAACGTCAACTTGAATCTGTTACACTCTTAAAGCTCACTGCAGAGGAACGAGCTAAGCATTTTGATGATGCGCTTAAAGAGTGTACGAGGCAGATAAGGATTGTGAAAGATGAGAGTGAACAGAAGCTGCAAGACGTGATTCTTGCTAAGACTATTCACTGGGATAAGATCAAATCCGAGCTTGAAGGAAAGATTGCTGAACTGAACCAAGGACTTCACCGAGCTGCTTCTGACAATGCAGCACTCACTAGATCGTTTCAAGAGCGATCAGAGATGATGATAAGGATCAGCGAGGAAAGGTCTAAAACTGAAGCTGAAGTGGCAAAGCTGAAGACTAATCTTCAGTTGGCTGAAAAGGAAATTTGTTCGCTTAAGTACGATGTTCATGTGGCTTCCAAAGAAGTAGAGATCCGAAATGAAGAGAAAAACATGAGTTTGAGGTCAGCGGAAATAGCAAACAAACAACATCTGGAAGGAGTGAAAAAGATTGCAAAACTTGAAGCAGAGTGTCAAAGGCTTAGAGGACTTCTACGGAAGAAACTTCCTGGTCCTGCTGCTATGGCTCAAATGAAGATAGAAGTTGAAAGCTTAGGGATTGAGCTTACAGACCCTCGAGCACAAAGAAGCATAGCTCACAGTACCAATCACGGACATGTACACACAAAGCCAGAGATTTCTGATCAAAAGTGGGAAGAGTGCAAACGGGAGAATGCATATCTCACGAGACGTGCATCAGAGATGGAGGAGGAAATTCAGACACTTAAAGAGCATCTAGCTGCCCGTAACAATGAACTGCAGGTTTCGAGAAATGTATGCGCTAAGACTCTTGGAAAGCTTAAGATTCTTGAAGGGCAGGTGCATATGTTAAACAATGAGAAGAATGCTCCAAAATCAAATAGCAAAAATCTGTCTGAGAGTCCATTGAGTGGTCATGATGATAACTACCCTCCTAGTGTCACCTCAGTATCTGAAGATGGATTTGATGAAGTAAGTTCTTCTGAGTGTAGCCCAGCAGCCTCAACAGATTCTCACAAAGCAACAAAATTCAGTGTTGATGGTTCCTCAAAGCCTAGGAATTCTAGTAGACTGGAGTTAATGGATGACTTCCTGGAGATTGAGAAATTGGCAGCTCATGATCTAGATGGAGCTAACTCGGCTTCAAAATCTTGCAACAGTGCCTGCAGTAGTAAATCTGTAGACCAAGAATCTGCTACTAAGTCCAGTGAGCAAGATAAGGGTACAATAACACTCGATCAGCTGTTAAAGGTTCTTCGTTCAAAACTCAACAGGATATTTGAATCTCAAGAGGGCATTAGCATTGATAAAATTGTTGAAGCTGCAAGACTTTCTATCCAGGAGATGCAAGGATCATCAACCAAGCAACTCTCAAGTCCTCTGTTTAAAGTTACTGATGAAGTTCTTGAGAAACATGTTTCGTCATCTCAGGACACGGAACACAGCGAAAATGTGCAGAAGAACGTCAAGAAACAAGACTTGGAAGCAGCTCTTTCCAATATTCACAACTACATAAGTTCAACTACAAAGGAAGCAACACAACACAACTACATAAGTTCAACCAGAGAATTAAGCCTTTCTCACCTTGTTTTAGAACTCTCCCGCATTTCGGTTCTAGCTAGTAGCTCTGTTGCAGAGAGCAAAGACAAGGTTATACGGCAAGAAAAAGAGGCTAAAGAGTCAGATTCTGATCCACTGGGAGATACATCTGCTAAGACAGAGGCTCACCATGTAGATACCTTGATCAATGGTCATGAGTTGGATGGTTCATCATGCAAGAACTTGTTGAAAGAGCTTGAGGAGCTAAAGTTGGAAAAAGAGAACATTGCATTAGACTTATCAAGATGCTTGCAGAATCTTGAAGGTACAAAAGCGGAGTTGGAAGAAAAGGAGCAGCTCATATCGAAGCTGAAATCGCAGCTCACTTCTTCAGAGGATCTCCAAAGCTTGGCAGAAACTCAGCTTAAATGTGTGACAGAGTCATACAAATCGATTGAAGTCCATGCCAAAGATCTAGAAGCTAAGATGAAAAGCTTGGAAGAAGAGACAAAAAGACTTGAAAATGCTTTCTCCACAGAAAAGCATTCCCATGAAGAGACTCTAGCTAAATGTACAAAACTTCAAGAAAAAATGCAAAGGTATAACTACTGAAATTTACAACTCCAACAGCTAAAACTTAGTTAGATCTTCCATTATAGATTTTTGTGTGTGCTAATTTTGACTTGTACTGAAGGAATGAGACTTGCAGAAAGTGTTCATCATCCAAACACCAACCTGATCAGGTACACTTCTTACTTATTTGAATGCAAATATCAGCAATAAGCCTCTTAAACTAAATTTTACAATGTTGTTTCTAGGAAGAAGACATAGCATCAGCAACAGAAAAGCTTGCAGCTTGCCAAGAAACAATTCATTTACTCAGTCAACAATTAAAATCCTTACAGCCTCAGAGCAACCACAATATTCCCAAATCTCAATCACTTGAAAAGAAGTTTCAACAGCAAAAAAACTCAGAAACACAAAGCTCTGCAGTAGATGATCTTCCTCATGAACATATCATTCAACCATCTCATTCTTTTAGACAAACGGTGAATCCAACAGTTCACGCAATCATCAAGTCTAGCTCTGTCTCTTCATCTTCTAGAGAAGATAATGAGAAGCATACTCGTGGATTAGGCCGTTTCTTCTCCTCTAAATCTAAGAACAATGGACGTTAAAACGCTTAGAGATAACACGCTCATTATCTTCTAGTTCGTTTGATTTTTATCATGTGTATATTTTAAGTATGTAAGAAGAGAACAGTTCTAATGAAGATCAATCTTTGTCTTGTTAATAGTCCACACAACGACAAAATCTCCCCTCAAATTTCGGACTCAATTGAGTAATAATTGAACTAAACCGGACCGAATTACACGTTAATAATTGAAATACACAAGATTTAGAAAAGAACGTCAAGATCAATGAAAATGAATGTACCAAGGTTTTTCAAACGAGCTTGTTGGTTTGATTTAAGAGATATATAATATTTTTAGAAAAAAAATAGGTAACGTGAGGTCCATGCAACATAAAAACAATAATGTAAGGATTCAAATGAACATTAAAAAAATAGAATATTAAAAGTATGAATAGAGATAGGAAACAGAACAAACAGATAATGGTCATCAATGTCAAGCAGACAACGTATAAACTCAAAATGAAGTTGATTGTATGGACATGCCAGAGTATTATATACAAAGTTACAAACAAATTCTATATTTTTGTTCTTTTGATTAGATATAATAATACATTTATTTGATTAGATATAATAATACATTCATATCATGTGCATCAAATACCAAAATTATACTAAAAAAATAATAATAGAAGTGAGTTAAGTGACAGTCAACCACTTAACCAAAATATATTGCATATTAAAGTTTAAAGTTCCATATTTTATTCTATATTTTTGCCTATTTTTCAAACACACACATTGCCTTCTTTTATTTCAACAATGTAGAATAAGATATTGAACTTTAAACTTTAATATGCAATATGTTTTTGTTTAAGTGGTTAACTGTCACTTTACTCACTTCTTTTTTTTTTTTTTTTTAGCATAATTTTGAGAAAGTGGTATTTGATGCATATGATATTATTAAGAGTTTGGAAATTTACTATTGATTGAATTAATTTTTGTCAATTCAACTCATGACAAAAATAAAAGGTTCAATGTATTCAATTTCTTTCAGATAAATATACATTATATTTATTATTTATTGAATTTTGTCAATCCAACTCATGACAAAATTAAAATGTTCAATATATACAATTTATCTCAGATAAGATAATATGTATATAAACATCTTATATATTAAAGTGGAAGACACTTTTATTTAGATCATGTTATAAACTTTAAAATAAAAATTAACCTATAGTTTGTAACAACTCTTATCAATAGGTGTAAGATAGGTTTTATTACAGATTTATATACAAAAATTCAAAATTAATAAATATTTAATGGAAAAAAATCTTAAAAAACTAATTTAATATATCGGTTAAAAATTCAGTTATTGATTCGGTTCCGGTATAGATTTGGATTCAATTTTCAGTATACGTAGACTTAGGATACATTTTGTTGTTTTTCGTGTTTTGTTCATTTAAACCGAAAGATACTTTCATTTTGGACGTGTTATAAAATATAACATAAAATTAAACTAAGATTTATATCAACCTTTAAAAATAGGATTAAGATAGGTTTTGTTAAGGATTTTTATACAAAAAAATCAAAATTAATAAAGATTTAATGGAAAAAAACTTTAAAAAACTAATTTAATATATCGGTTAAAACTTTGATTATTTATTTAGTTCCAATACGGGTTTAGATTCGATTTTCCGGATACATAGATTTAGGACACATTCTGTTATTTTCTCGGGTTCGGTTCATCTAATTCGCTATTTTGGTTATTTTAATTTGAGACTTATTCAAATATTTTTCAGTTTTATTCGGTATAGATTGATTTCAAATTCTGGTAGTTTTTTAGAAAAATTCAATATTTAAAAAATCTAATAGAAAAACTCTAAAAAAGCTAGAATTTTGATTTTTATTTGGTTCAGGTTTGAGTTAGAGTTTGGTTTTTTGGATACATAGATTATTTGAGTATTTTTTCAGCTTCGATTTTTCTAATTTAGATCATTTTGGTTCGGTTTTTTGGCCTCTAAAAATAACATCTCGAAACAGTATTTTAAAATATCAATATGGGTCTAACAAGCTAAATGAATACCTTTTTAAAAAATAATCAAAACAATCGAATCCCGCGTTTATAACGCGGGTATAATCCTAGTTATTTTAAAATTAAAGTTTTAAAATAAATACAATTTCTCTCAAGTAAAGGAATTCACATAGGTTCCACTCACATGTTATGTATAGATCGTGTTTACAGCTTTTACATGTATCTTGTTAAACATCTATAAATCATACTAATATCATTTGATCGGACAGATGAATAGTTAAAACAAAATCTAATAAAGTATTATCTCTATCTATATATGTACAAAGAAGAAAAAATTAAGATAAGCTTTGGTTATATTATAATTTATAAATAGACAAATCTTGAAGGCGGCCCTAACGAATATAAAATGAGTTTTATGATTGAAAGTAAAACCAAAACAGAAGGCAATTGGAACAAATGATAAATCATGAAAATGAAACGACTACAAAAACAATTGTTTATATAAACTAGAACCCCACTCAAACAGAAATATTACTGTATACTTCGAATCATCATACTTAAAGCTTTCTTATAATTATTTATTAAGTGATAGTTACAGATTGAAATCTTAACTAATTAAGGTAACTCCAACCGTTATTCAAGTTTTACAACGACTATAAAGATGATACAATCAATAAAGATTGATTATTAACCTAATTTTGGTTTGATCAAATTGATTGAAACAAACAGCATTTTTATAAAACTAACCAATTTAAATTCTTATGGCTTTTATAACCAATAACTAATACTAAAATTGTATTCACCGGATCATAAATTATCCCGAATTTATTGTTCATACGATAAAATCCAAAACACAGAATCTGACAATAATGATTTTTGGTTTCCCATTTAGGATCATCGTTTAGAGCTAAGAGTTAATTTGTTGATGACCATTCGATTGATATAATTAAGTCGTGGTACCGAACATAATGCTTTGCCAAAATGTAGTATAGATAAGATTGATCACTATTAATGGTAAATTGCTGCTGTTTGGCCATTTATGGTTTGATATAACGTCAAATTAGGGGGTTTACTGTTTTTTTCTTTATTTTGTTCTCTATAGATTTGGATATATTGTATTAATTTAAGTTAAATTAAAAATATATAGGCCGAAGCCAAGTGGTCTAGTGGTGTAGTCATTTTACAAATCTTCAAGGCATCAGAGATTGAACCCCCTACCTGTAGTAGTAGGAACGAGATTTAAAAGTCACTATGGTAGTTGAAAAATAAATATATATAGATGAAGTGTTTCTTGTCGAGTGGTTAAATTATTTCAACTGTGTTTCCCACCAAAACTCAGTTTTAGAGAATCGTGTTTGTCTCATATAATATTGTTAAGAATTTGAGATTTGATTATTTTAAAAATTTTGTCGATCTATTTTTTGACAAATATAATATATATGTATATATATGATAGCATAGATCATTTTTTCCGGTTACGCAACTATTTAAATATAAATTTCAGAAATAACAAATTGTAGAAGTAGATAATAAATAATTTGACGAAGACACTTATTCGTATGATCATTCTTTATCATAAAATTTATGGATATCATAAACAAGAGAATCCACAACTCAGAGTAAAGGAAATTCTTGATTCGAAAATCATACAAAATAAAAATAGCTATTCCTCTTAACGGTCAACGAAACACGTTGACTTGAGAGGGAAAGTTCACCAACCCAATCTAATATACAAAATATTCGAAATTATATAAAAACACGATGCCGAATTCCCAAATATATGTAGAAGGGAAAAAAAAATCCCAAGAGAAAGTGGTTAATTAAAAAAAAAAGTTGTTAGAAATATTAATCTAACCACAATTCTTGAGTTGCTGCTTAAAACGATCCCCACCATAAGAAAAGAAAAGAAAAAAAAAACCCTAATTAATATTTTATTTATTTTTACTTATTTCTTCGTTCTTCATTGATGCTTTGATCTTCCTAGTTTGGAGTATGACAATGTAATCCTCGAGTTTTATCTGAACATGGAGGAGATAAGAGATCGAAAGAAAACTTCATCACAAGGAATAGTGAGACCCATCTCGTGTTCAAATCCAAACTCTTCTTCAGCTAATTGAAGAAGTGTTTGGAACTCAGGATGGTCGAGACATGAAATTGGGACAACATAACGACTTCTGTGTTGTCCAACGTAGACTGGGAAGTGACCTTTTGGGACATCGTTGAAATAGCAAGTACCTTGATTCTTCTTTCCTAGACTTGAACATCTTTTCAGGATTTGCTTTAGAGATGCTGCTTGAGACAAAGCTGCTTTGTTGGATTTCTTAATCGCCATGAAATTGAGATTGTTGAAACCTAACTTTTTTAGAGAGAGTTTGGTACGTTTGAAGAAAGTTGTGGATGTGAAGGGTGTTTGAAGTAGGGAGGAATTGGAGGGGTATTTAAAGGCACGAGAAGAAAATGGGAAGAGTTTATTAAAATTAATGAGAAAAATCTTATAACTTTTTACATAAGATATTTTAGGTTACTTATGACTATTATGTACACAATGACGACTAATTCATGCAGAACCACATGAAGTGTTTTCCTTAATGATCAAATCAAAAGCCTCATAAGTATAACCATATACTGCAATTGGCATAAAATATAAAGTATGATTGTTACTAAATCTAATTAAACTCTCCAAACACATTTTTATGAAAACCCTTTAAAAAAAAAAAAAAAAAAAAAACTCCAAACACATTTTTACTACTACCATCAAACCTCTACAAATTAATAATATTTAGACTATACATTTTATCAATTCATAGTGTTTATTAGTTTATCCAATATTAAGTTAATACAATTTTATTGTATATGGTAACTTTGGTTCTCTTGTCTGTCTCTATCATATAACTGTTTTTATTTTTTAACAACTAAATGGACAATACATGATTCAAACCATATTACACCTTATTATATGCGTCATTATTTTACAAACCCAAATGATTATTAATGGCCAGAAACCAAATGGTCTAAGATTGTTGTTTTGCATCTATGGAGAATTGAACTCATGACTATTTAAATTATAAAATATCCTAAAAAATTCCTATACCACTATATCATGTGGGATGTAGGAAGCCAAGGTAGTTTAAGAGACAAGGCCATAAGGGAAATATGGCAAAATATGTGAAAAGAATACATACAAAATATAATATAAGAAGGGCTTATAAATAAGGTAGGGGCTCTCAACATTACCCTACATTGTCTCCTTTTTGTGTTTTTATTCAGACACAACTCAACAAATTATTACAAGTATCGTCCATTTTCTCTTGACTCATTATAATGCCTTCTTCAGAATTTGTCTCTACTGAAACATCCAATTTTATTGCATATAATGTATGAATAAAAATATTAGAAAATAGAATTGGCCGTTTATAGATATACCCGTTTTGTCATTAATTGATTTCGTTACAAAAGGGTTACAAAATTAAGTTTAAAGAGACATGTGAACCAAAGTACGTACTTCCAAGTTGCAACCTCAAGAATACATGTCTTTTGCTACAATTACAAGTAGAGTTGTCAATTTTTAATGCCCATTCTTTTTTCCTAATAATAGAGTGATTCGGTTTACTCGGTTAAACTGATACCAATTTTATACGAATTAAGCTGCAACTATACAATTGATATAAACTTAACCGAGTAACAAATTGGTAATAGCTTAACCGAGTAAACCGAGGATTAGTAAACCTACCTTACTTTTTTTTGTCTATAAATTAAGATGGATAAGTGACACAATGTAGGTTAATGGTTTTATATTTTTTGGTTGAATAACCAAATTCAATTGATGACTCCATAATATATTAGTTATTGCGAGGTTAATATGACACTTTATACCTAGTGACTGATCTTAATCCAAATTCAAAATGGTCACCCAAATTCACCTGAAGGTGAGTTTTAATTTGATCTATGTTACCAAGCATTGGTTTGGTAGGATCTAGTTAAAGTCCACTTTGTAGTCAATTTTCTCTGAAAATTAGGGCTTTTTGAAGGTAGCCCTGGGCATTTTACCCGGACTAAAAAAACCGACCGAAACCGACCCGAAATTTTGGGTTTGGGTCCAATTCAGGTATAAGCAAAAGTAACCATCGGATTTTGGCATAGAGTACCTGCGGGTATCGGTTCGGGTCCGGGTATTACTCGATACCCAAACGAGTACCCGAATACCGGCATAGGTACCCGAATATTCGAAATGTACCCGAATATCCGAAAATGTACTCGAATACCCGATTTTTTGGGTATTTTAAAGTATATAATACACTCAAAAAATATTTTTACAATTTTATACCCGAACCAGAACCGAACCGAATTGATTTCGGTTCCTAAATGGGTATAGAAATTATGGACCCGAACCCGAGAGGACCCGAACTCAAGCATTGGTTTGATCACCCAAATTCACCTGATACTACAAGAAAACATGTTATATTGTGACCAAAATTTTAGTCAACATAATTATGACCAAAAATCTATCAATTTTTGACGAATTAAATATTTGGTCTTTAAATAATCAAAATATATTGACCAATCGATATATTATCAAAATATGTTGACCACTTTTTGATGATAATATATACACTACTAGAAAACCACTTAACTTTGACCATGGTTATAATCATAAATTTGTCAAAACAACTGTTTTTGACCAATTTATGATTATAATAGTCAAAACTTGAGTTGGTTTTAGTAGTGTGAAGGTGAGTTTTAACTTGAAGGTTATGATTGAACTATTTTCTTTTCAATATTCACAATTTGACCACAAAAGTAAAAAAAAAAAAAAATCACTTACAATTTGACCAATGTGAACATATGCTTTTGTCTTTTAGTGAAATTATGTCTTTAACTAATGTATGTGAAAATAAATAGCTAAGCAAGATAATTAATATATTGTTTCCCATGTGAAGATTAGAAAATGAAAGCAAATGCTTAGGTTGAAACCTAATCTTTTGTTTAATTGATAGTATCAAATCCATGCAAGTTCCAATCTCTTTTCTCAGATGCCTTATGTTCCACGTACTTCTTTCCTTTTCTATTCGACTTCGTATTATTTCTTTCTATTTCTCTTTTTAAATTTTTATCAATCAACATCGTCAAACTTTTTTCATCTTTGGCTTTGTGATAAATTCCAATCTTATTATAAGCAAATTTTCCGTGGTAGAAGGAAGGCCATATCGTGTATAACTTAATAGCCAAAAAGCAAAATTTTAGGGTGACTGAAAAGGACTTTTTGTCACTTTCTGCAATATTATTTTTCTTTTTAACGTCAGGTGAATTCACAGTTTATACAGCTTATTTATCTATTCAGTTTGTATAGCTGTAAAACATCTATCATAAAGAATCAAAAAAAAAAAAAAAAAAA
>OVAX01001300.1:0-35402 GCA_900406405.1 Lepidium africanum | reverse complement strand
CTATAAAAAAAAAAAAAAAAAAAAAAAAAAAAAACCATAGTCGTTAAAAAGAATGAACCGTTATCGAAACCTGTACTATAAAATCAAATACGTTACGCAAAAACCGTTTGAACATTGAACAAAAAGTGATAAAATTAACGGAATGTAGGGTTTAGATTGTTTCAAAAGGATATTTCTAAATTACATGTTAGAAACAAAAATTTAAATTTTTTAACCTAATAAAACAAAAAGAAGTGCCACCTCAAAGCTGTTTTAATATTTCTTTTGTTTTTAAGATTTGTTTTGTCTTAAAGATTCGTTTTGTTACAAAAATTATAGCATTATTCAATATATAAAGACAGAGAAAATATTAAAGATCAAGAGTTTGGCTTCAACCGTTACATTTATTAGGGGGGTTATGTAATTGAATTTGTATCTTCCTAAAATTATATGAAAGACGATAAAATTGATACTGTTTATGAAAATGGTCGAGAGAAGAAAAGTAAAAAATTACTAAACTCGAAACGTGGAAGGATTAGAGTTTTGTCGTATTTATGGAATGTATAAATAGGAGAAAACAAAACAAAAAAAAGAGATGGTGTGTGTAGGGACGACAAAGGAGAAGAATGACAGTGAGAGAATCAGGTGGAAGTGAAAGGAACAACACTTGGCTGTCCTTAATTGGCGCTTCTATTGTGGTTCTCACTTCTAGACATGATCCTTCATAGCCCCACAAAGGCACAAACCAATTCATTTGCAAACTATATCTAATAGCAAATCTAATTTGGACGAATCAACTAATCCTACGAATTTAAAGATTTATCGGTAAAAAGTGTTTTTGGTCAAGTAGTTAAATATTATTTCAATTATCTTTTTAATTTAGGTTCAATTTCACAAAATCGTGTTTACTTTACATAATCTATTAAGAATTTGATTATACATCAATTGATTTAGTTATTGACAAAAAAAAACTTATCAAGTAATTTTTTTTCACATTTTTATGTATAACAAAAGTCATTCGAATGAGTGCAACAAATTACACACAAAAATTTATTTCATAATTTATTTTTTATTTTTTTATCAACAATTAGCAGTTTCATAATGCTTGATCTATAACCTAACTCTACTCTTAAAACCTAAACAGTATCACATAGGGATTGTACAATATCTTGTAGTCAAATTCTTATGGGAAAGACAGCAAAAATAGATTTAAAGACAGCAAAAATAGACCAAGTGCATTGCTACTTACAATCTTTTTGTTAACCCATAATTACGAAAATTTCTAAATATTTTAAAGTTTTACTACTTCATATCTAAATTTAGACATACATCGAGTGATGTTTGTGTTTGTTTAGTCTGAATTTACCCAACTTTGTCTCTAAGGTTGTACTATAGGCCTGATTAGAATTGTTTTCGTTTTTCTGCTTTGAAAAGCAAAAATCTTTGTAAAAGATTGAAATTAAACCAATTTATAATAAAAAAACAAACTAGAGTATCTTGCAAAGATTTTTGCTTTTCAAAGCAGAAAAACGAAAGCAATTGCTGATCGGGAGAGTTTGTTGAGGATTGCTTTCGTTTTATTGCTTTGAAAAGCAAAAATTTTTGCATGATACTATAGTTTATCTTTTACTCTATGATTGGTTTAATTTCAATCTTTTACAAAGATTTTTGCTTTCCAAAGCCGAAAAACAAAAGCAATTCCAATCAGACCCTATATGATTCGAACCCTTGTCTGGATACATCTCAACATCAATTTCATTACTGGCAAGTAAAATAAGCATCCTTATTAACCTCACAAGCTATAACTAATTTAGTACAACATATGATTCACATAAGGTACAATTTAAAGAAAAGAGCAGAACTAGCTGTTGCCTTCTACAAATATAATTTGTTAATTGACGTGTTATATTTGTAGTCACATATATATATATATATAGTACACTTTATTTTCTTCATTTTCGTTTATATAAATGCTTAAGTACATGTTACTTTATTACATGGCGACAACAAAAATGATAGACTCGAACCTTTAAGCAATAGTACAAAAGAGGTTGATTTTGCAAGGTAGGTATGATGTGATGTCGATACAAGGCAGAGTCACCAATCAGGCTTTGTTTATAGAATCAATTTTTTTTTCTCATATTTACTTCAGAAGCTACAAAAGGGACAATTCATACAGACAAAATATATTACAATTTTAGATTTATTCTGAAATAGTATTTTCTCCAATTTCTCTATGAATTAATATTCAATTCAAAAGATATAAAGGGACAGCTCCTAACGACAAAACGCATAAAATAAGTAATAGTATTTTAAGATTTTTTTAACGAGTTATTTCCTTTATTTTCCTACAACTATAATGTTCACTCCAATACAAAAATGCATTAAATATTCAGATATTATTTAAATAGTCTTCTTTTTCCCCAAAAGTTTCCTAAAATATTTGTTTCAAAATCCAAATTTTTTTACAAGGACAACTTTAAAAAGCAAAGATCTTTTTAAATTAACTTTTTTACAAAAAAAAGTAATTAGATATTACACAAAAATACATAATGACATATGTCTGCAAAATCCATAGAAGTAGAACCAAAGAGTAGCTCAAAACCCTAAACTGTGTATAATCTATGTCTGCAAAACTCTGTCAACTTCCCATGTGGAAATTGTCTTCCAACAACAACTCAGCAAAGTCAGAGCCAGATCATAAGATGACAAACAACTATTCCTCCAATGAAATATAAGCCGCAAATTTGAGTTTGGATAAGTTATGATGAGAAGTTTTTTTCTCCAACCTCCATGTTCTAAGGCCACTAGTGCTACAAGCAAGTCTTCTGTCTCTGAGCTGATTACAGTTTTCTGTCACTTTTGATGTGAGCTTTTTTCAGCTAAAAGCAACGAAGCATCTCTGTTTAATGTCAGTGTCATAATCGTCCAGATAAGGAGAGACTAAAAGAAGTCGTTTTAAGGTGTTTCTTGGTAATGCCTACAATTGGTTGATGACTCATGTTCTGTGATTGAAAATGACTATTGCAGGAGACTAAAGATTTATTACATACAGTACGATTGTGGAAAAAATAAAGTCCTCTTTGCTTATGAAATCCTTCCACTGATTTATCAACTAGACACACTGAAAAACATGATTGATTCAATGACCAATGAAAGTTGGTTTATTATTTGGCCTCTAAAAAAAAAGAGTATTTGACAACTTGTTTCAAAGATACCAAATAAAATTCTTGATGGATACAAATCAAACTCTTGGTCAGCTGTTTGTTTGCTCTTTTTGAGTTTTCCATTTGAGAAAAATATGTGAAATCCTTTCTTATCTGTATAAAAACTTAATTTTTTGTATGTGAACTGTTTTCATTTACTATAGAAAGTCTCGTCATCTGCATTAACATGTTTTTACACTATAGTGACTTTTATAATCGGTTACAGATAGCAATTATTTGAGTGTTTTTTTTAGTTGATAAAACCTTTTTTCAGTTTTTCTTTCATCTATTTTTTCTCTTTTGAATTCAGTTTCCAAAATATTTCTGTTTTTGACGGCTTATGTACTCCAAAATTGTAAAATTTGAATAGTATGTTCTTTATATAATTCTAGTGAAAATAAAAACTCTTAGATTTATTCAAGTTTTTTGGCCATTAACAGAAATAAAATTGGGTCGGCTCAATTTTTCTCGTTGGATCAACGAGACGTGTTAAATATGGGTATTTTAATTCATGGGCCTTATAAAATTATGGGCTTTAAGGATTCGAACTTTTGTCAATATATAGGCTTTTTTTAGCTTTTCGGTAAACGAACTCGAAAAGTTGTAATCCGTACCAACTGAAATCGTACGCAAACAGAGAGAGATTTAACTCGTCTAATACACACAAATGGAACCAAACTACGAAGAAGATGTTTTTATCGACAAGTATCAACCTTCGGAACTTAAAACTGCTTCGGAATTTCTAACAAATTGGTTTCCTTTCTTATCTAGAGGTCTCTGCAAAGACTGTATCCATGTTCTCTCCAGTGGAATCCGTTCTTTAAACCCAGGTTACAATTATACTTCTCTGTTCTGTAGACAAGACACGACGTTATCGTTTTTCCTTTTTTTTTTTTTTGCATAGTTCGAGTGATTAAACGGAGAGATTTAACTTGTTTTTGGAAGATTACATATACAGCTTACCAAATATTCTGTGTAATCTCAGTATATAGATTTGGTAAAAAACAATCTTCTTCAAAATTCTGTATTTTGATTCTCATCTTATGTATGTAATTGTGTTTCGTTATTGTAGATCATTGTAGTGACATAGAGAAGGTTAATGGAGAAGAGAAAGCGGGTTCTGGTTCGATGGTCGAAAACATGGAATCTGAGAAGTTTTGTGATTTTCATTCTTTAAGTAGTTTGAAAGCTGAGGAATCTTCCTCAGACAGTGTCAAAAATACATTGTCATCTCAGTCAATTGTTTCTGAGATTACGAGTACACCAAGTCCTGGGCTGATATGACAAAGAAAGATGGGCTTGAGGATGAAGAACAGAAGGAAAGTGAGTTTGATACACAGAACGGTGATACGAGTACTTCCATGATTCCTGCGAAGCGTATATGTCTAGGGAGGAAGAGAGCGTTATAGTTTTATGATGTGAAGAAAATGAAAGTGTTTACTTGTTTTGAAAAAGTTAATGGAAAGATTGTTGAAGGACTTGAACTACATACTGGTGTTATTAGCGCAAAGGAACAGAAAAAGATTGTTGAGCATATCTATGATTTACAAGAGAAAGGTCGAAAAGGAGAATTGCGAGGTTCGTTTCATGTTTTCTCTCATTGATTTTACATAATCTGCATATGATAAACATAACTTATCTAACTTTTGTTATGTTGTCTCTTGTGGGTCTATTAGAACGTACAAATTCAGCTCCACAGAAGTGGATGAGAGGCAAAGGAAGAGTTACAATTCAATTTGGATGCTGTTATAACTATGCAACAGTAAGTGAATGTTTCTATGTATCACATATCATCAATAGTCATGAATATGAAACAGAGTTTCTGCTTTGTTTTTGATAGGATAACAGGAAACCCACCTGGATTACTTCAACAAGAAGATGTTGACCCAATACCATCTCTGTTTAAAGTAATAATAAGAAGTTTAATTTCATGGCATATACTTCCTTTAACTTGTGTACCAGATAGTTGTATTGTAAACATATACGAAGAAGGCGATTGTATACCTCCTCATATCGATCACCATGACTTCCTTCGTCCTTTTTGTACCATATCATTCCTTAGTGAGTGTGATATACTCTGTGGAACAAATCTCAAAATTGTAGGACCTGGTGAATTCTCTGGTTCATGCTCTATACCTCATCCTGTTGGGTAAAGCTCTTTAACTTTGTGTAATATCTCTCATTTGTTCTTCTTTTCGACTAATTTTGTTCACTCGTGTTTCCAGATCAGTTCTAGTGTTAAAGGGAAATGGAGCTGATGTTGCTAAGCATTGTGTTCCTGCTCTTCCCAGGAAGAGGTAGTTTATTAGGACCTTGATTGTTGCAATTGTGTTATATATATATACATATGTATATATATATATGTTTTTTTTGTGTTAACTGAGAAGTCTGGGCCGAAGCCCAAACCAAACTCCGGGAGCCGGACGCGGCCCAGGTTTAGACATCATGTACCCAAATAGAAATGATTAGCAATTTCGGATTTGAGGGGAATTGATCTTTGCCTAAACCAAAGATAATATTCTCCTCAAGTGGAAACCACTAGACCACCACCACTTGGTTTATATATATAATTTTTTGTTCATACTGTTTTTATTTCTTTGGTTGTGCTTTTTCAGGATATCGATTACGTTTAGGAAAATGGATGAATCGAAAGCACCAGTTGGATTCATCCCTGAACCTGATTTACAAGAGATTAAGCCGTTGCCATACAAACCAAACACACTTGCAACAACAATTAGCTCTTCAATATCCAACAACGAGGAGAATGATGCTCGAGCTGCACATATAGAAGGAAGGAAGCAAGCATCGTAAGTCTAGAGATTATCGTTTTGAGAGTCGAGAATGGTCATCATCCAGCCGACGAGGAAAAAAAGTCATGACTTACTATCATGTCTCTAGCTCCAACAATTTTGCATGAACCGGTGAGAGGCATGGTCCTAACAATTTTCAAGCCCAAAAATTGAGTCTGATGGTGGGGATAATGATCAAGCCGTGTCCACCAGGAAGATGGGCCAAACTAAAATGGGCCTAAAGCCCACATTTAAGAGATTATTTTGTTGAGGAGATGAAAACGACATGTAAGTCGCTTCCGAAACGGCGCGAGATTTTTTTCCGAAACGGCGCGAGAATTTTTCTCTCTCTTTCAACTGATCTGATATTTATTAAAAATCAATTTAATGTGGAGATATTGTTGAATGCGTACTACCACTTCAACATTCCGGGTTAACGTTATTTCTATTTCAAGTGCACAATTCCGATATACACCTAGGAATACTAACACATGTGCTGATAAACTTACTAAAACTATTGTAACTACTGATAATTATGATTGGGCAGAATTGTCCACAATTGTATTGTCCAGAATTTGTAAAAGATAATGTAATGTTTGATATGCAATAATAAAAACGTATTTTGACGAAAAAAAAAGGTTAAAATACATTTTACATAGACGAAAAAAAATACATTTTACATATGTTATAATAATATATAATTTTTAAATAATCAATAACATTATTTTTATTTATTGCACTTTCGACATTTGATTGAGGTCTAATTTTTCTTTAGTTTCTATAAAAATGTCAATTGATTGTTTGTTTACATGTTTCGTATTTATTTTTCGACTTTGTCATGACTGGAAGATTTATGAAATTTCATTATTTTAGTGTAGAAGTCTTTAATCACAAATGAAGTGTCTTTATTCATTGTAAGAGGTTTTTTCGTCAGTTCTAGCTCTACAGTATGGATGCTTAGCTCTTCCAACCGGAATAGAGTTAATTTTATTCTAGTCTGTTTTAGTTTTTTGGGTTTTGGTAATAGTTTATGAGTTTCTTTATTCGGATAATGTTTCTGAAGATATGTTATTTTTTTATGGTTTTGTTTATGTTTTATCATATAGTATTCAAACTTGCTTGTACTAATTTTATTAGTACAGATGGAAAAAAAAATCATTGCCTAAAGTACATTTCTCATAACTTTAAATTAAATTAAATTAAATTAATTAATTTCAGTTATGAAATGTGAGGGAACAATTTAGACTATATATATATATATATATATTAAAAAATGGGACCTTTATATACATTTTGGCTTCCTAATTTTGTTGCACTGTTATGCTCGAGTTCTCAAGGTTTTCTCTCTTTTCAGGAGAGTCTCACAGAGAGAGACCCAAACAAACAAAAAACGTAGAGTAAAATTGTTTAGAGAATCATAATCTTCCATCGTTTTCCCTTTGTGAGGTCGTTGTTGTATCAGAGAATTAGCAAAAGCTCCTCAGCTTTCTCTTTTTAAATTAGTAAATTTGATAAACCCTTGGTCGTTTCTGACCTAGTCGAGCGCTTTAGGCTTGGCGTTAGGGATCGTTCCCGTTTGGGGGTCAGAAAGGTGTAAGAGGAGACGAAGTACTGCGACGGAACCCTAAGAAAGCGTTTTCCCTTGTGGGTTAGCTTTTTTTTTGGGTTTAGCCATGAGTCCTATTCAGAATTTTGAGCAACACTCTCGTCGTCTCGTGGAGCCTGACCTACGTAAGACTACCCGTTCTCTGTTCGTTTTGTTATATTGTTGTTGGGCTTAAATAAGTTATGATTTTGGATTTAAAAGTTTTCTGAATTTTAATTTGTCGTCGAAGTTTTACCCTTGGAGGAAATGATTATCTACTTATGATTCTGAGAAATTTTTTGTTGACTTCGAATCAGTTCATGCTAAGTTTCCTTTAATCAAAAGTTAAACTGACGCTTATTGGGAACTTGTTTTCTGGGTTAAATTGTCTTGTGTAGCTATTCAGACGAGGCTTGAGATGGTGGTGGAAGTCAGAGACAGTCTAGAGATAACACATACTGCTGAGTACTTGAATTTTTTAAAATGTTACTTCCGGGCATCTTCAGTGATTCTTCTTCAGATTACAAAGCCTCAATTCACTGATAATCTTGAGCATAAACTTCGGAACATTGTGGTTGAGATCCTCAATCGTCTACCACATAGCGAGGTTCTTCGTCCTTTTGTTCAAGACCTTTTGAAAGTTGCAATGCAGGTGCTGACAACAGATAATGAAGAAAATGGTTTGATTTGCATTCGCATAATCTTTGACCTTCTTAGAAACTTTAGGCCAACACTAGAAAATGAAGTTCAACCATTCTTGGACTTTGTCTGCAAGATTTATCAGAACTTCAGATTGACTGTTAGCCATTTTTTTGAGAATGTCAAAAAGGAAGAAGTGAAACCTGTGGAGATATCTACACCATCTGATCAGTCGCTGTCCCTTACTGCACATTTCAGGAATGGGCAGATTAACCCAAGTACTCGTTCATTCAAAATAGTCACAGAGAGCCCCCTTGTTGTTATGTTTCTTTTTCAGCTGTATAGTAGACTTGTTCAGACCAACATTCCTAATTTGTTGCCCCTGATGGTTGCTGCTATATCAATCTCTGGACCTGAGAAAGTGTCTTCACATATGAAGCCTCAATTTATCGAACTGAAGGGTGCTCAGGTTAAGGTGAGACAATAGTTCTTTATTGGGAAGGAAATCATAACTTATTTGGACGATAAATTAAAAGATTTGATTAAGGGACTGTGTCATAGAAAATTGACTTGTAGTTGTTTTTTTTTTTTTTCTTTTCTTTATCTGCAGACGGTTTCTTTTTTAACTTATTTGTTAAAAAGCTGTGCCGAATATATCAGGCCGCATGAAGAAAGTATATGTAAGAGCATTGTAAATTTGCTTGTCACCTGTTTGGACTCTGCATCTATCAGAAAGGTAGAGAACCGTCTTTCCTATATCTTCAGTATATCTTCACCTTGTAATACAATTATGGGCTTGCAGCTAAAGATTTATCTTTTTCTTATAAATGAAATGCAGGAATTATTAGTTTCACTAAAGCATGTACTCGGGACAGATTTTAAGAGGGGTTTATTTCCTCTTATTGATACTCTTTTGGAAGAAAGGTATAATTTGCTCCTTTCACCGATCTGAATCTTAAATTTTTTACACCTTTCAGGAAGCTGTCTTAGTTTATCAGAAGACTTATGTCATTAGTTGCTGTTATCTTTCTTTTGTGTGTATCAGGGTTCTAGTAGGAACGGGACGAGCATGCTTTGAGTCTTTGAGACCTCTTGCTTACAGCCTGCTGGCTGAGATTGTTCACCATGTTCGAGCAGATCTGTCCCTTTCTCAGGTGCTTCCCGTTGTGATATGTGCAATTTGTTTCTTTTTTTAGCCTCTGCGTTTTTGTTGTTATTACTGTGGAAACAGTAGAATTGGATTCTATAGTTAGTGTTGCTAATGGGTTCCAGTACACAGTTATTGCTATGTATCTGTGGTTGGGTATTAAAAAGGATACTAATCTTTAGGGTGTTATCCATTGAGATCAGATAGTACTCACGCTTGGAAATATGCTATTTCTTGCCTCTAGACATGATCCTGATGCCTCCCAAATTGTTTTGACAGATCAAGATTCCTATAAAATAATAATCTTAAGAATACAATATATTGACCAATCTTTCTTACTAACATCTGCTTCCCTTTTTTAGACTCTATGTGTGATCTTTCTCTTACAGCTATTCTTATTTGACTGTAAATGATGTGGCAGTTATCGCGGATCATATATCTATTTTCAAGGAACATGCATGACTCGACCCTCTCTCTAAACATCCACACAACTTGTGCACGACTGATGTTAAATCTGGTAAACTATATTCCATTTTGTCTGCCATTTTTGAAGTTGATATATTGCTTAACATTTATGTGGCATAATCTGTCCACTATGTTTGAATCGAGATTTCTAAACTCAATACTTTAATTGGGTTCAGGTAGAACCAATATATGAGAAAGGTGTTGATCAGCAGTTAATGGATGAAGCACGGATTTTATTGGTATAGATTTTCCTTTGAGAGCTCATATTAGAATTCGTTATCTTCTCTAATCATTAGCTTATATTACTCATCATCTGTTTTTAGGGACGTATTCTGGATGCCTTTGTTGGGAAATTCAATACCTTTAAACGTACTATTCCTCAGGTAATTCTGGTTGCTTTTCAAGTCCCCATGTTGGTTCATGTATAGGTTTTGCTTAATATGCCTGTTTTTTAGAAAAAAATATTTCTGTCTTTAGTTGTAGCAGGTCACTATATTTTGTGTGAGAAATCTTGAACTTTTATATATCCTAATTGTCAGCTCATTTATTTCATTGATGTGTCACTTAGTCTAGCTTCCTGTTTCATAGCTTTTAGAGGAGGGTGACGGAAAGGATCAAATCACCTTGAGGACGAAGCTTGAACTTCCTGTCCAGGTTATTATATAATCTTTGATGGCTGTTTTGTTTTACTAATTAGCTAATTGTTGTTCAATGTGAGATTGTGTTCCATCTTTATATTTTAACTTCAGATTGCACAGCATTCACCAGTGTTCTTATAGTCTCAGTCTACTCTTTTTCTAAAGTGAATAATAATTTAGGCTGAAGTATATATATTCAAAGCCTGTTATTAGTTTTACTGAAAAATTGTTGTCTTTATTGATAATTCTAAGTGTCTTTTGGGTTCACATATAGATTATCTGGCAGTTCTTTCAATTTCTTTTTTCTTTAAATTACTAGACCCTGCTGGTTGCAGGCAGTTTTGAATTTGCAGGTTCCTACTGAACACTCCAAAGAGGTGAATGATTGTAAGAATCTGATCAAGACACTGGTGATGGGTAATAAATTTTGGCCATCCTGATGTTTCACTTTAGTGGATCAGTTATACTTATTATTATGTTTCTATATGTTAAAGCACTTTTCTTGTTTTGCGTTTAGGAATGAAGACAATCATATGGAGTATAACTCATGCACATTTGCCCCGACCTCAGGGAATGCACCCACATGCCCTTGCTTCACAATCATCTGCTACTCAGGTTTTTAAAGGAATGAGAGAAGATGAGGTATTGCATGTGAGATTGTTTTGTGTAGGCAATAGTAGTGTATGGCTGATAAACCTCTAGTAATCACTACCTTCAAGCAGGTGTGGAAAGCCTCTGGTGTTTTAAAGAGTGGTGTCTATTGCTTAGCTCTTTTTAAAGAGAAGGAAGAGGAGAAGGAAATGCTAAATCTTTTCTCCCAGATTTTGGCTATTATGGAACCCCGAGATCTAATGGATATGTTCTCTATATGTATGCCTGAACTTTTTGATTGCATGATTGACAATAATCAACTGGTTCAGATATTTGCCAGTCTACTGCAAGCTCCCAAAGTATATAAGCCATTTGCAGATGTTCTGATTACTTTCCTAGTAAGCAACAAACTCGATGTTCTGAAGAATCCAGATTCAGCTGCAACTAAATTAGTTCTGCATCTGTTCCGGTGCCTCTTTGGGACTGTTTCCAAAGCACCAGCTGATTTTGAAAGAATATTGCAACCTCAAGTGCTTGTTATTATGGAAGTCTGCATGAAGAATGCAACTGAAGTTGAAAAGCCTCTTGGTTATATGCAATTACTCCGAACTGTTTTCAGAGGCCTCGCGGGATGTAAATTTGAGTTGCTTATTAGGGATTTAATCCCCATGTTGCTACCTTGTCTTAATATGCTTCTGACAATGCTCGAGGGTCCCGCCGGGGAAGACATGAGAGATATTTTGTTGGAGCTTTCTTTGACTCTTCCTGCACGCTTAAGCTCCTTACTGCCATACCTTCCCCGCCTCATGAGGCCTCTTGTATCCTGTTTGAGAGGAACTGATGAACTTGTGAGCTTAGGGTTACGCACCCTTGAATTTTGGGTGGATAGTCTGAACCCTGACTTTCTGGAGCCAAGTATGGCAAATGTAATGTCTGAAGTGATCCTAGCATTGTGGTCTCACTTAAAGCCGGTACCATATCCTTGGGGTGGAAAAGCACTACAAATCGTGGGAAAGTTGGGTGGTCGCAACCGGCGTTTTCTGAAAGAGCCACTGACACTTGAATGCAAAGATAATCCAGAGCATGGGCTTCGCTTAATTCTGACGTTTGAGCCAGCCACTCCATTTCTTGTGCCAATGGACAGATTCATTAATCTTGCTGTAGCTGCTGTTATTCAGAAAAACCTCACTACTGAGATCTACTACAAACAGCAAGCTTTAAAATTTCTCCGTGTTTGCTTGTTATCTCAGCTTAACTTGCCAGGGTGTGTCACTAATGAGGGTCAGACGCCCAACCAGTTATCAACATTGCTACTTTCTTCTGTTGATTCATCCTGGCGCAGGAGTGAATCAACAGATATAAAGGTTGGGTTTTGGTACCACTCAGTTGCCTGACGTTCTCTTAGGCGTTATAAATTTTTTTATTTGTTATCGTGTTGCCATACTTTTGTCCTTTCTTTAAAAACGAGCTTGGACTGTTTCATTTTATTTTACCTTCATGACTTGTTTTCTCCTATCAGTGTTACTTGGTGTTATAGGATGTAGAAGGATTTCTTTACTAAGAGGATTTTTTGCTGTTGCAGGCTGACTTAGGGGTAAAAACAAAGACACAGTTAATCGCTGAGAAATCGATCTTCAAGATGCTATTGGTTACTATAATCGCTGCCAGTTCTGATCCAGATCTCAGCGACCCAGATGATGACTTTGTTGTAAATATATGTCGGCATTTTGCAATTATTTTGCATGGAGACTGTACCTCGTCGTATGCCTCTAGTAGTTCTGGTTCGCTTGGGGGTTCTGCAGTTTCAGCAAGTTCCAGGCCCAAGACTAATGGGTCTACTAACTTGAAACAGCTGGATCCTTTAATATTTTTGGATGCTCTTGTTGATGTGCTTGCAGATGAAAACAGGCTACATGCCAGAGCTGCTCTGACTGCGTTAAATGTGTTTGCGGAAACTCTACTTTTCCTTGCTCGTGTCAAACATGCTGATGTGCTGATGGCTACGGGTGGTCATAGTGCCTCTATGATTGTCTCCAGTCCTTCTACAAACCCAGTATATTCACCCCATCCAAGTGTGCGAATACCAGTGTTTGAACAACTTTTACCTCGGTTGTTGCATTGTTGCTATGGGACCACATGGCAAGCGCAAATGGGAGGCGTAATGGGGTTAGGTGCGCTGGTAGGGAAAGTGAATGTTGAAACATTATGTCTTTTCCAAGTAAAGATTGTACGTGGTCTTGTCTATGTTCAAAAGAGGCTTCCTGTTTATGCTAGCAAAGAGCAAGAAGAAACAAGTCAGGTTCTTATGCAGATTCTAAGGGTGGTTAATAATGTTGACGAAGCAAACAGTGATGCTCGTAGACAAAGCTTCCAAGGTGTTGTAGAATACCTTGCTACTGAATTGTTCAATCCTAATGCATCTATCCAAGTGAGAAAAAATGTCCAGAACTGTCTTGCACTTTTGGCGAGCCGAACTGGTAGTGAGGTATCTGAACTGCTTGAGCCTTTATACCAACCTTTGCTGCAGCCACTTATAATGCGTCCACTTCGATCAAAGACAATCGATCAACAGGTGCCTATTCTGCTATCTTATGGTTCCTGTAAATCCTTTCTGGACTTTTTTTCACCTTCTTTAATATGCCTTATAGGTTGGAACTGTGACAGCTCTGAATTTTTGTTTAGCACTGAGGCCCCCCCTTCTAAAAGTGACTCCAGAGTTGGTTAACTTCTTGCAAGAAGCGTTACAAATAGCTGAGGCTGATGAAGCCGTATGGGCTGTAAAGTTGATGAGTCCCAAAGTCCTTACATCGTTGAACAGACTTCGAACATCTTGTATTGAAATTCTATGCACAACTATGGCATGGGCAGACTTTCGGACTCAAAGTCACAATGAACTACGTGCAAAGATAATTTCCATGTTTTTCAAGTCGTTAACCTGTCGAGCACCAGAAATTGTTACTGTTGCCAAGGAGGGTCTAAGACAGGTTCTTAGTTATCTGTCTCTTGTTTTCAATTCTTGCACGAGCATATAATTTGAGGATTTTGGAGATAGTCATAGCGGAATAGATTTTGGAGATAACCCTTTCTTTCTGGGAAAATCAAATGATTATTTGATATTGATATATTGATAATACCGTTTTTGTATTCTGAACTCTGTGTTCTGATCTAGGTTATCAGTCAACAACGGATGCCCAAAGAACTTCTTCAGAGTAGCCTCAGACCTATACTGGTTAATCTGGCACACACGAAGAATCTCAATATGCCTTTACTGCAAGGTCTGGCACGTCTTCTTGAACTTCTATCAAATTGGTTTAATGTGACATTAGGAGGTAAGTTGCTGGAGCACCTTAAGAAATGGTTGGAGCCAGAGAAACTTGCACAGTCCCAGAAATCATGGAAAGCTGGTGAAGAGCCAAAAATTGCGGCTGGTAATCACGCTCTTGGAAATATATAAAAGCAGATGCCTGATCATGTGATTATATATGAACACGTATTTTTGTTTTGTCTGTGGCAGCTATTATCGAGCTCTTCCACTTACTTCCACTTGCTGCATCAAAGTTTCTAGATGAACTTGTAACATTAACCATCGACTTAGAGGCAGCTCTTCCTCCAGGACAAGTGTACAGTGAGATTAACAGCCCATATCGTCTTCCGCTTACCAAGTTCTTGAATCGATATGCAACAATAGCTGTTGATTACTTTCTATCTAGATTAAGTGAACCAAAATATTTCCGAAGGTAAGAATAACATTGCTTTAGAAGTTCTTGGTCTTCACATCGCATGTAGGTTTGATTGTGAGCATGGGGTAATGACTGTTTTCCTCTTTTCTATATAACCTCAGATTTATGTATGTTATCCGGTCGGATGCTGGCCAACCATTAAGAGAAGAACTTGCAAAATCTCCACATAAGATACTTTCATATGCCTTTCCTGGAATTTTACCAAATTCTGATGCCCTACCGAATGCAGCAGCTCCAACTCCACCTGCATCATCTGGAGATGAAAAGCCTGTCTGTATGCAATCGGAAAGTTCTAAACCATCATCGGCAAAATCCAATGTAGCATCAGATGCATATTTTCAGGGTCTCTATCTTATCAAGACAATGGTGAAACTGATACCCAGCTGGCTGCAGAATAACCGTACTATTTTTGATGCCTTGGTTCTCCTTTGGAAATCACATGCAAGGACATCTCGTTTGCAGAATGAGCAAGAGTTGAATTTACTTCAGGTAGTTTTATCTTTTTATGAACTTTTTGGCTTTTGCATTAGCTTTGTGTTCCAATATAAAACTGATTGCATACTTCAGTGATTCCTTATCTAAAACTGATGTGGGCATCAGAAATGATCCCCTGTTCGCGTATTCCCCTGCTGTAAATATATAGCCCTATGCAAGTATATATATATATATATAAAACTTTTCAGACTAGGCTTTTCAAACATCTGCAGTCCTTACAGTCTAGTATGTTGGGGATCTCCTGACTTGTTTCTGTACCATTTTGACTTGAGTGCTCTAAATAATCGTCCTTCATATATTAGGTGTATTAGGAAAAGTTGGCTATCTCAAACCTGTTACTTTCTCAAACTCGCAGGTAAAAGAAAGCAAATGGCTTGTCAAGTGCTTCCTTAATTACGTACGACATGAAAAATCTGAAGTGAACATTCTTTTCGATGTGCTCTCTATTTTCTTGTTCCATAGTCGTATTGACTACACCTTTTTGAGGGAATTTTACATAATTGAGGTATCTTTCTTAAAACTTTATACTGAATTCTCATATTTTGCAATTTAGTAGAATTACTGTGTTCTTTCAACAGGTTGCAGAGGATTATCCATCCAACATGAAAAGAGCGCTTGTTTTGCATTTTCTAAACCTTTTCCAGTCAAAACAACTCGGCCACGATCATCTAGTTCAGGCAATGCAAATGCTAATTCTTCCAATGCTTGCCCATGCTTTTAAAAATGGCCAAACTTGGGAAGTTATTGACCCTGATATAGTCAAGACCATTGTAGAGAGGCTTCTTGATCCACCTGAAGAGGTTGGTTTCTCTTCTCCCCTAAGCCTCTTTTAGTTTTGGATAATACAGACATTAGTGTGGGGAAGATTGCTGTATAAGTTTCTTGATGTATTGGTATTCTAATTTAAATTTCATTATATATTTGTTGCTAATCACATCTCAAATTTGCAGGTTTCTGCGGAATATGATGAACCTTTGAGGATCGAACTTCTGCAGTTAGCTACTTTGCTTCTAAAATATCTTCAGAGTGATCTGGTTCATCATAGGAAAGAGCTCATCAAGTTTGGATGGAACCATCTCAAACGAGAAGATAGTGCCAGTAAACAGTGGGCATTTGTTAATGTTTGCCACTTCTTGGATGCTTATCAGGCTCCGGAGAAAATCATTCTGCAGGTACCAATTTTTTTTTGCCATTATGTTGGTTATGTTTATTGTTTCCATTGAACAGTGAAAATGTATAATTCTTTAGCTTCTTATAGGTGAGTATATTACTTTTTACCTCCAAATTTCCATTAAAGATTTAAAACCCGAAAGCAAGCATGTGGCTAAATACTTCTCCATGTAATTCAGTAATAACAATGTTTCTGTCAACTGGATGTAGGTTTTTGTTGCCCTTCTTAGGACATGCCAGCCAGAAAATAAGATGCTTGTTAAGCAAGCCCTAGATATTTTAATGCCAGCTTTACCTAAAAGGCTTCCGCTTGGAGATTCAAGGATGCCAATTTGGATAAGATACACTAAAAAAATTTTGGTGGAGGAAGGGCACTCAATTCCAAATTTGATTCACATCTTTCAACTTATTGTGCGTCACTCTGGTCTGTTTTACAACTGTAGAGCACAATTTGTACCTCAGATGGTGAATTCCTTAAGTCGTTTAGGTTTGCCATATAACACTACAGCAGAAAATAGGCGGCTTGCAATTGAACTTGCAGGATTGGTTGTCAGCTGGGAAAGAAAAAGACAGAATGAAGTTAAAATTGTGAGTGATACCGATGTAACCAGTGAGATTAATGATGGGTTACATCCTTTATCTGGTGCGGATCCTAGGCAATCAACAGATGGATCTTCAATATCTGAAGACCCCAGTAAACGAGTTAAAATTGAACCTGGTCTCCAATCATTGTGTGTTATGTCACCAAGTGGTGCATCGTCAATCCCGAATGTAGAGACTCCTGGATCTGCTACCCAGCCTGATGAGGAATTCAAGCCAAATGCTGCTATGGAAGAACTAATCATTAACTTTCTTATAAGAGTAAGGCTTTACACCTCCGACCTTCTACCAATGGGCAATGTTTATAACTTGCTGGTTTTGATTTTTTAGTTTTTCCTTGGGAGAGCCCCTTTTTCCCTTACCAGTTTTGCATTAGAGAAATGACGTTTGGCAGTACAAACAAGCCAACACTATGTAAAAACAAGCTTGAGTTCCTTTTTCCTTCTTGAACAGGTAGCAGTGGTAATTGAGCTTAAGGACAGGGAAGCCAAAACTATGTACAAACAAGCTTTAGATTTTCTTTCACAAGCTTTGGAAGTTTGGCCAAATGCAAATGTCAAATTTAACTATTTAGAGAAGCTGCTAAGCAGCATGCCACCGTCTCAGTCAGATCCGTCCACAGCACTTGCTCAGGGCTTGGATGTCATGAACAAGGTTCTGGAGAAGCAGCCACATCTTTTCATTAAGAACAACATCAGCCAGATCTCACAGGTACACGTGCTGCAGTAAGCTTTACCCTAATATATGAAAGCTTTATGTTCTTTGCCTTGCATTGATTATTCTTTACTTCACCAGTTTCTTGAGCTGTCTTTCAAACACAAGATGTTGGATGCTGGTAAATCGCTATGCTCTTTGTTGAAGATGGTCTTCATCGCCTTCCCACATGATGGAGCTAGTATACCTCCTGACATAAAGCTATTGTATCAAAAAGTCAACGAGCTGATACAGAAACATGTGCATGCTGTTACTGTTCCACAAGCTTCAGGAGATGATAACTCTCTTGGTTCAATCAGCTTTGTACTTGTTGTCCTCAAAACCTTGGCAGAGGTACAGAAAAACTTCATTGATCCTTATGTACTAGTGCGTATCCTTCAGCGTCTTTCACGGGATCTGGGATCGGGAGCAGGTTCTCATCCTAGACAAGTAAGTTACTCCTCAGTAATAGCCACCTTTTTCAATGAGATATGATTGCTTTCTTCTTATCTGAGCTTACGTAGATTTTACATATTATTGACATAATGCTGAAATATTTAATGCGGCCTGATGCTATATTCACGTTGTTGCTTCTATATTTATTCCTTCTCTTTCATTATCTTGCTGCTCTGACTCATCTGCCTTATATCATTTGCTGACATGTTTTTGGTTGGTCCGCATATACTTCCAGATAATTTCTGTCTTTTGCTCCTGCGAATTTGCCTGCCTTTTCTCTAAATTCATAACTAGGTATCAATTATATGTTGCCACAATTGTGACTTACTCTTGTGGCTTTCTGCTGTCTCTTTCCAGAATCAGCGAACAGATTCCGATTCTGCAGTAACTTCTTCTCGTCAAACTGCTGATGTTGGGGCAGTCATATCTAATATAAAGTCGCTTTTCGAACTTATTGATGAAAGAGTTATGCTTTTAGCGGACTGCAAAAGACCTGTGACTCAAATATTGAACACTTTGCTTTCAGAAAAGGGCACTGATTCCAGTGTGCTTCTCTGCGTGCTATACATGTTAAAAAGGTGGGCTGAGGATGATTTTAGAAAGACAAGTCCATCTGGGTCCTCGGGTGCATTTCTTACCCAGAAGGATGTAGTTTCTTTTCTCCAGAAGCTTTCACAGGTTGATAAGCAGCATTTCTCATCTGTTGCTTTGGAAGAGTGGGATAAGGCGTATCTTCAGCTTTTATATGGACTTTGTTCTGATTCAACAAAGTAAGTTTTTGCATTTTAATCTTATCTGAACCGTCAAAATTTCTTATGATACAGATGATTCATCAGTTTCTCTAATAGGTATTCTCTGGCACTCCGACAAGAGATTTCTCTGAAAGTTGAAAGACATTCTATGCTTGGCTTACGGGCAAGGGATCCTGATATGCGAAGGAAGTTCTTCTTGTTATACCATGAGTCTCTAGGAAAAAATTTATTTGCACGTTTGCAGTACATTATTCAAAACCAAGATTGGGAAGCTATGAGTGATGTCTTTTGGCTCAAACAGGGTCTTGATCTCCTCCTAGCCATCTTAATCGAGGAGAAGCCCATTACTCTAGCAGCAAATTCTGCCAGGGTCGTACCACTTTTGCCTTTATATAATCCTGGAGTACACCACCAACCACCTGCAATGCCGGAGGGAACTGAAGAAGTTGCTTCAATGTTTGATGGCATTGTTCTGAAGCATGCACAATTTCTTAGCACGGCAAGCAAACTTCAGGTGATTGCAAATTAATTTGAAAAAATACTGAGTCGTTTTTGTGCTTTCTTTTGTCCTGTTCAATCGAAATTAGTTACTTATTTTAAAATCTTTGGTGTTTTATCCCAAAGTGAAGCTGGATTAATTTGAATAAGTTATACTCTTTTTCCTGCTATAGGTGGCTGATGTTATCATTCCTTTAAGGGAGCTGGCTCACACAGATGCCAATGTTGCTTATCATTTGTGGGTGCTAGTATTTCCAATTGTGTGGGCAACCCTATCCAAGGAAGAGCAGATAGCTTTAGCTAAACCTATGATTTCTCTACTGTCAAAGGACTACCACAAGAAGCAGCAAGGACACAGGCCAAATGTTGTGCAAGCACTTCTGGAAGGGCTTCAGGTGAGCCACCCTCAACCTAGGATGCCTAGTGAACTTATCAAATACATCGGAAAAACGTACAATGCATGGCATCTCGCATTGACTTTGCTAGAGACTCATGTCATGCTGTTCACGAATGACTCGAAATGTGCTGAGTCTCTTGCTGAACTTTATCGTATGCTAAATGAAGAAGATAGGAGATTTGGGTTGTGGAAGAATAAATTCATCACCACCGAATCAAGAGCTGGGCTTTCAATGGTCCAACATGGTTTTTGGCAGCGTGCTCAGAGCCTTTTTTATCAGGCGATGGTCAAGGCAACCCAAGGCACTTACAATAACACCGTACCTAAGGCTGAAATGTGCCTATGGGAGGAGCAATGGCTCCACTGCGCCACTCAACTTGGTCAGTGGGACGCCCTGGTAGATTTTGGGAAAAGTACTGAGAACTATGAAATTTTGCTTGATAGTCTTTGGAAAGTTCCAGATTGGGCATATTTGAAGGATAATGTGATACCCAAAGCACAAGTGGAAGAGACGCCAAAACTTCGTTTGGTTCAAGCTTGTTTTGCCCTTCATGAAAAGAATTCAAATGGTGTCGGAGATGCTGAAAACATAGTTGGCAAAGGCGTTGATCTTGCCTTGGAACAGTGGTGGCAGTTACCCGAAATATCTCATCATGCTAGGGTGCCTTTACTGCAGCAATTCCAACAATTAGTGGAAGTCCAAGAGTCTTCTAGGATTTATGTTGACATTGCAAATGGGAGTAAAGCTCCGGGAAGCGCTGCTATTGGTGGACAGGGTAATCAATATGCAGATCTGAAGGACATTCTTGAGACATGGAGGCTGAGGACTCCAAATGAATGGGACAATATGACCGTCTGGTATGATATGCTGCAGTGGAGGAATGAAATGTATAACGTTGTTATTGATGCCTTTAAGGAATTCATAACTTCAAATACTCCACTTCATCATCTTGGTTATCGTGACAAAGCATGGAACGTCAATAAGCTTGCTAGGATAGCTCGGAAACAAGGGCTTTATGATGTTTGTGTTCAAATACTTGACAAAATGTATGGGCATTCACAAATGGAAGTACAGGTATAGTTCTCATAGATCTTAAACCTTATTATAATTTGGGTAGAGTTCATTCAATGGCAAAATTCTACGGAACTGTATCTTTGGATTCAACATTTAGTATTTGCGTTAATATGCTTCCTTGCTCTTTTTTCTTATACTTATCTAGTTTGTTAAAATAATCCTTGGCCGTGCTTTAGATTCACCCATCAAATGAGTAAAATTGTTATTTCTGAAGTTGTCTTGATCACTTCTGATCTGCGTCTGTGTATGCAGGAAGCCTTTGTTAAAATTAAAGAGCAGGCAAAAGCTTATCTGGATACGAAAGGAGAGCTTGCTACTGGTCTTAGTCTGGTTAATAGCACAAATTTGGAGTTTTTTCTTGCGAAGAACAAGGCAGAGATATTTCGCCTAAAGGGGGATTTTCATTTGAAGTTAAACGACACTGAAGGTGCTAACATTGCATATTCCAACGCAATCACCCTATTCAAAAATTTACCCAAAGGATGGATAAGCTGGGGAAATTACTGTGACATGGTATTTTTTATGATTAGATTCTACTTCTTTCCGGTACTATTTACAATCCCTCTCCTCACATTAGACATTCTATCTTACTTTCACTTTGCAGGCATACCAAGAAACACAAGATGAAATCTGGCTAGAATATGCAGTCAGTTGCTTTCTTCAGGGTATAAGATTTGGAGTTTCCAATTCCAGAAGTCACATGGCTCGTGTTCTATATCTTCTTAGTTTTGATACAGCAAATGAACCTGTTGGTAGAATATTTGATAAACATTTGGACCAAGTACCTCACTGGGTTTGGCTTTCTTGGATCCCACAGCTGTTGCTTTCCTTGCAGCGAACAGAAGCACCCCATTGCAAATTGGTTCTAATGAAAATTGCTGCAGTATTCCCGCAGGTAATTTCCTTTTAGTATGTTAAATAAATTGTTTTTTTGGTCATTTCATCCGAGCATGAGATTGCTTTCTATTTCAGGCTCTCTATTACTGGCTTCGCACATACTTACTGGAACGCCGTGATGCAGTAAATAAATCTGAACTCAGCAGAGTAGTTTTGGCTCAAAGAATGCAGCAGAGTGCTCCTGGTGTTAGTCCAGGGCATGGTGGAGGTAATTTACCATCAGACACTCAAATCAATCAAGGTGCTCAAACTAGTGGGGGTGTTGGAACCCAGGATGGTAGTAACCCACAGGTGCAAGAAAGTGAACGTGCCACTATGGAAAACAATCTGCCTATGAGCCAAAGCAGTTCAACTATAAGTGAAAATAATCAACACACTGCAATACGAAATGGTGCTTCGTTGGCAATCTCTGCTGCTGGTGCTTTTGATGCAGCAAAAGATATTATGGAATCTCTTAGGAGTAAACATAACAACTTGGCCAGTGAACTTGAGGTAGTATTCTATTTGTGCTTTAAACACATTCCATACAATTGTTCATGCTTTAGATAAATCCCAACCACACAGAATAGAAAACTATCTGATACAAGTAGCTTGGTTTCAGATTTTGACTCAACTGGACATTCCCTGCTTTTAACTTGGATAATCTAATAATTTATGATTCCTCTCAGATACTTCTCACAGAAATAGGTTCGAGGTTTGTTACTTCGCCAGAAGAAAGACTTCTTGCGGTTGTGAATGCTTTGTTGCATCGATGTTACAAATATCCAACTGCCACCACTGCTGAAGTTCCTCAACCACTCAAGAAAGAACTTTCGGGGGTATGCAGAGCTTGTTTTTCTGCAGATGCTGTGACCAAGCATGTCGAATTTGTGAGAGAATACAAACAGGATTTCGAGCGTGACCTGGATCCAGATAGCAATTCATTCCCTGTCACACTTGCGGATCTGACAAAAAAATTGAAAGACTGGAAAAACATTCTTCAGAGCAATGTTGAAGATAGGTTCCCCGCTGTGCTAAGATTAGAAGATGAGAGCAAGGTGCTGCGTGACTTCAATGTTGTTGATGTGGAGATTCCAGGACAGTACTTTGCTGACCAGGTAAATTGGATTGTTACAATTGTCTCTTGTTTACCTACGTGAACATTCTCGAGAAGGGATGTAAATTATTGAAGTTTTGTCCTTTCACTCATGTTCAGTTGTTCTTATCTATTTGTGCTGCGTGTGAACTAATGTCTACCTGCGCAGGAAGTCGCACCTGATCATACAGTAAAGTTGGACAGGGTTGGAGCAGACATACATATTGTACGAAGGCATGGGAGCAGCTGCAGACGTTTGACTCTTATTGGCTCCGATGGCTCGCAAAAGCATTTTATTGTTCAAACATCATTAACTCCTAATGCGAGGAGTGATGAACGAATCTTGCAACTTTTCCGTGTGATGAACCAAATGTTTGACAAGCATAAAGAGTCGAGAAGACGCCATATAGGACTTCACACTCCAATCATAATCCCTGTTTGGTCTCAGGTATGGCTTGGAAAACGATAAACTTGGTTCTCCAATCCGTTCTTGATTAAATTGATGTTTCATTCGATGAGTATTTTTGTCCTGTTCAATTTACAAGATATCCCTGAAGCTTCACATATTCATTCTAGTTTCCCTTTTAGTTGTCCACAACAAGAGTGGGTAAATCTCTCCAGGAGTATGGCATGCTAACATTTTTCGTTTCAGGTCCGAATGGTTGAGGATGATCTCATGTACAATACTTTCCTTGAGGTGTATGAGAATCACTGTGGAAGGAATGATATAGAGCCAGATCTTCCTATTACCTACTTTAAGGAGAAACTCAATCAAGCTATCTCAGGACAAATCTCACCAGAAGCAATTGGAGATCTTCGGCTACAGGCTTATAGTGAAATCATCACAAATAACATAGTTAAAGACAGTATATTCTCTCAGTACATGTACAAAACATCTATGAGCGGAAGTCATCTTTGGGCTTTCAAGAAGCAATTCGCTGTCCAACTAGCTGTCTCCAATTTCATGTCCTTTATTTTACAAATTGGTGGTAGATCCCCAAACAAGATCTTGTTCGCCAAAAACACCGGAAAAATGTTCCAGACAGATTTTCATCCATCTTATGACTCCAATGGTATGATCGAGCTTAACGAACCGGTGCCTTTCCGTCTCACGAGAAACATGCAAGCATTTTTGTCTCATTTTGGTGTTGAAGGTCCTCTCATGTCAAACATGTGTTCAGCATCTCAAGCAGTTTTCTCTTCCAAGGTAATAAAAACTACCACCAAAGCTTGAGTGGTGCACTCAAATCATTTCACCTCTGACCTCTGCTTCTCTTTTGCAATATTTCAGCAAAACGAACATCTTCGGTATCAGTTATCCATGTTCTTCCGCGATGAGCTTCTGTCATGGTTTGGAAGAAGACCCCTCGGTATGCCTATTCCTCCTATTGCAGGAATTGCTACTTTGAGCTCAGCCGAGCTGAAGCACAAAGTTAACTCAAACGTGGACGAGGTCATTGGACGAATTAGAGGGATAGCCCCACAGTACTTCTCTGAAGAGGTACAGTCATCATTTTCCAACTCCAGCGAATTTTAAATACTACAAACATTCATAACATAGGGTTTTGTCCATTTGTCAAATTGATGAATCTGATATTTTTGGGTTGTTTACAGGATGAGAACTCAGTGGACCCGCCACAGTCTGTGCAAAGAGGTGTGAATGAATTGGTGGAGGCAGCTTTGTCGCCTCGCCACCTATGTATGATGGATCCAACATGGCATCCTTGGTTCTAACTTTGCTTTGGAGGAAACTTCGAACCATTTTGGGGTAGAATTTTATTTTGAAGTGGCTAGGTTTGTAAATAGTTAACCTTCATGTACTCAAACTCTTTAGGGAGTTTTGGATGATTTGTATTGGTACGTCTTATCGTTCAATTACAAAAGAAGTTTCCTCTGTACAACAATTTGACCAGATTACTAAGTACAAGTTTAAATGGTAATAACTGAAATGATTGCCGTGGAGTAGAAGTTTAAATGGTAATAACTGAAATGATTGCCGTGGAGTAGAAGTTTAAATGGTAATAACTGAAATGATTGCCGTAGAGTAGAAGGTAGCCAGTGCCAATTAGCAATAGCAGTGGTTTACTTTCGTGCATCAGAAGCTTTGTAGATAGTAGTCTGTCTTTGACCAGATAACTAAGTATTTGCAGACACAATTTATGTATGTTTTGTTTCTATCACAACTATGGTAACAGATTCTATGCAAATGACTTATTTGTTTTATTTGCTTGTGATATTATAATACATGGTTAAGCTTGAGGATAAACTACAAGTTGTGCTATTGAGTACTTTCTCAATCAGGGTGTTAAACACAGACTTCACAAGGTCTCGGTTTATGGCTTCAAAATGTCATTCACGCTATCGGAGGAACTATCTTGAACAGCTTGAGATGATGAGTAACTATTCAAAGAGCTTCCTGTAGTTGTCAAGCTTCCTTTCTTCTTGGTTCCAGAAACATCCTGCATGGAAGTAACTTTGATCAGTCTGTGAGATATATAGTATTAGTATTTAGTAACAATGAAGCAACAAAACTATGAAAAGATATCACTCTCTCGAGCTCTATACCAACATCATCTTCATGATCTACACACTTGCTTTTGGAATCTTGTTTGTTTGATGCACCAGAAGACGAAGAAGAATGTTGCTGTATTGATGCTTGTTCGGTTAGCGGATTGACTGAGCCTGAATAAGGTATAAAAGTGGACTGGCCCTGAGTTATTGCTACTACAGGGATAGGATAAGTATAATGTGGTATCCATGGCACCATACTTCCAATTCTATGCTGATACTGAGCATTAAGAATCTCGATATCAGACTTTAGAGTTCTTTTTTCCTCTCGCAGCTCGCTTTTCTCTTGAACTAACTGGTAAACACAAAATGGAAGATGAGAAAGCAAGCACATTCAAGTAGACTCCAACAAGAGAACAAACAAGTATATAAATCACCTCACGAGATTCTTGAGAGAGTGTTGCATACTCAGCTTTTAGTTTTTCAACTTGGTTCATTAGATCCTTCAGCATTTGTATTGTATCAGTGAGAATTGAAGCTTTTTCTCTCTTAGGTCTATTGGGATCTGCAGAAAGAAACCATTACTAATCTTAATTATGATAAGTTCGAAACTCTGTATTCATTGCGTAAGATATATATATACCAAGTGAATTTCCAAGCTCAAGAAATTGTTCCTTGAGCTTATCTCTACGAAGCTTCTCTCGCTCTGCTTTTGAGGAACAAACTGCTTCGTTCTTCACTTCCTCCTGTAACCTGAGATTATGTCCTGAAGTAGAAGAAGAAGAAGAAGAAGACGAAGATGATGAATCATTAACAAACTCAGATTCAGAGCAAATTTTCTGTTTCTTCAATGGATCCATTGCAGCTTAAACTTTCCTACTAAAAATCAGCAAAACTGTTCTGAGAAAGACATAAAGAATGTGTCAAAGAGAAAGTGATCAATTTGAAGTTGGTTTTCTACGTCTTCGTCTTCGTGAGTATATAAAATCCGGTGATAATGGTGGTGGAAGACGACGAGGCAAATCAACAACTTGTGCTCCCCACGCGCCACCATTCAAAAGATCTGATTCTCTAAATTTAGTTACATTTTTACTTATCCACTTTAATAACCGTCGATTTTCATGACTTTAGTCTTCTTAAATCTCAACCGTCCAAATATAATTGAACCTTTTGTTTGGATTTGTAACGAAAAAAGGGACGATCTTTGTCGAACTTTGGTGGAAGAAGAGAGGATGAAGATAGTTACTTACAACGTTAATGGCCTTAGGCAACGAGTTTCTCAGTTTGATTCTCTTCTCAAACTTCTCGATTCATTCGACGCTGATATTATCTGCTTCCAGGTTTGATACTTCAATGTCCATTAGATTATTTGAAGTTTCAATCGTTTTCTTCGGTTTCGCTGATAAATCCGTTATAAATTTAGGAGACAAAACTTAGAAGGCAAGAATTAACAGCGGATTTAGTGATAGCTGATGGGTATGAATCGTTTTTCTCGTGCACTCGCACTAGTGAGAAAGGTCGTACTGGCTATTCTGGTAAGAACCAAGCTATGTCGTAATTGAATTAGTGAGAGAAGAGGAAATTGTTGGAGTTTTTATGTTCTTGTTATTGCAGGTGTAGCAACGTTTTGCAAAGTAAAGTCAGTATCGTCAAGCTGTGAAATTGCTTTGCCAATTGCCGCAGAAGAAGGTATCACGGGTCTTGTAAATAGTACTTCACGAGCTGGGAAGGATGATACATCAGCAATAGCTGAAGGTCTTGAGCAATATGAGAAAGAAGAGCTTCTTAAGATTGACCAAGAAGGAAGGTGTGTTATAACTGATCATGGCCACTTTGGTATGACTCAAAACTCTTCTTTTTTTTCTCTTTGATGGTTAATATTTCTTTAGGTGTAAATTAACTTTTCCTTACTTGTATATCTATATGTGTTTTTTCCAGTTGTTTTCAATATCTATGGGCCTCGAGCCGTTGCTGATGATGCTGAGAGGATCGAGTTTAAGCATCAGTTTTATAAAATATTAGAGGTAGGTTTATAGGCTTCTGAACGTATTGATGAGGTACCTCGGCTTATAATATGATCGGGTTAACTGGTTGTTAGTTTTCTTGTAGAGAAGATGGGAGTGTCTTCTGCGTCAAGGAAGAAGGGTATTTGTTGTTGGGGATCTCAACATTGCTCCTTTTGCTGTGGATCGATGTGAAGCTGGACCTGATTTCGAGAAAAACGAGTATGTAAATACTGACATTCATGATCTTGTTAAATCGTTTTGCTTTATTCAAGACTATCTTTTCTATCTGGTTTCTCATTTTTGTNTTTTGTTTTTTAAAACTTTTTTTTTTTTTTTGGTTTTTTTTTTTTTGGCCAAAAAAAAAAAAAAAAAAAAAAAAAAAAAAAACAGGTTTAGGAAATGGTTTAGATCTTTGTTGGTTGAACATGGAGGCGCATTCTCTGATGTTTTCAGATCAAAACATCCGGAGAGGTGAAGTTTTCTGATTACCTTGTCTGGAACCATCCATGTTTACCTTTTCTATTATTTGATTACATTCTTTGAACGTTTATAACTGATTGCTTCTTGATGAATTTCGAACAGAAAAGATGCATTCACATGTTGGTCCTCAAGTTCTGGAGCAGAACAATTTAACTACGGTTCAAGGATTGATCATATCTTGGTTGCAGGATCATGCTTGCATCAGGAAGAAGATAAGCAAGGACATAGTTTTCTTACTTGCCATGTCCAGGAATGTGACATATTAACAGAGTACAAGCGGTTTAAGAGTGAAAATATGCTAACAAGGTAAGCCTAAATGGTCAAGAATAGTCCCATGTGTGTTTCAACTTGAAAGATAAAGTACTCAGTATCTTTTTCATGTTACTTGTAATTCATTTTACCATGTAAATCAGCTTTTGAATTACTTCAGGTGGAAAGGCGGATTGGGTAAGAAATTGAAGGGATCAGACCATGTACCTGTATTTACTAGTTTTGATGATTTACCAGACATACCTGAACACAGCACACCGCCATTAGCTTCAAGATATCTTCCCATGATTTACGGTTTCCAGCAAACTCTTGGTACAAGAATCTTTTCTCTATTAGTGTGATGGATAGGTTCATATTCTCAAGTTATTCCTTTCTCTATCTTTGTTTTATTTTTCTTCACTTTTTTTACTACCATAATAACAGTATCGGTATTAATGAAAAGGCGGGCCAATGAGGAAGCCAAAGCCATTGACTTGTCATGTTCACCATCAAGTCAGAGTAATGCTTGTGGAGATATTTCAACAGGACCACTGAGAAACTGTGGTTTGAAGGGGAATTCACCTGAGAAATCTTGTTCTTTTGAGAAAGAATCTACTTCTGGCGTTACAGAAACAGACACTGTGGCATTGAGAGGATCCACCAATAAGCTTAGTGATTGCATCTGTGTGTCATCAGTGAAAGCTGAGAATATCTCTAGAGATGGAAACAGGAAAAAAGCGAGGAAAATCCAATCATCTCAGCTTTCTCTCAAGTCCTTTTTTACAATGAACTCAAAAGGAAACAGTAGCGGGGAAAATCCTTCTTCCTATGTTTTCAGTCAGAGCTCCCAAGTTGAAACCATCACAGAACCGAATGTTTCCAGCAAAGAAGACAATGAACCAACTACTTCAACACAGGAACAAGATCAAAGTGGTTCATCAGCTAAACAAAAGAACGAGTCAGCTTTAATGGAATGGCAAAGGATACAGAACTTAATGCAAAACAGTATACCCCTCTGCAAGGGACATAAAGAAGCTTGTGTTGCTAGGGTAGTAAAGAAACCAGGTCCCACATTTGGACGCAGATTCTACGTCTGCTCTCGAGCTGAGGTAAAAGAAATGAACAAAACCAAGTCCTTATAGTAATCTATCTATGCTAATAATATCTACACTGCTTCCAGGGACCTTCATCTAATCCAGAAGCAAACTGTGGTTATTTCAAATGGGCTTCATCAAAATTCAAAGACAAGTAACAAAAGAGTGATGAGATCAAACATGATGAAAGTAATGTGAAAGGTTAGTAGTATTCAGGAACCAAAGATTTAATCTAGTGAGCTTAGGTACACCATAGAAACGCGACAATGTCGGTATATAGTTAATGTTATCTTAATCTCTAAGAGTCTTGACCAATGTGTAGTGTTGCTGGATTTAGCTTCTTTCCACGTTCCTGTCTCTATCACTTAATCCCTCTTGTCCTCGTTTATTAATCTAATGTTTCTTCTAATCTAATTATCTTTTTAAGCTTTTTAGTAGCTAATATACTAATGTTACAAGTTATAAAATGCAGTCAAATAAATAAATTGTATGTCAAAGCATAAATGCGCATACGTATACGTATACGTATGCATGTGAATATGTAAATATATGTTATATAATTTATAAAATAGAAGATGACATGAAAGCACAAATTGATGATGGAAGGGAATGTGTCACCCACGAAGTGCTGGTGTCGATCTTTTGCGTCACTTACCATTGATTTATTATGTTTTATACAAGTGAAAAATCTATCTTACCTGGCTTTTGAAAGATGCCAAAAGACTTGAATACAATTATCTTCGAACAAATTTTTGAATCGGATCATTCTTTCTACATTATAGTTTAAATTATTCAAGGTAGTAAACGAACCATTTTACAACATTAAAAGACATATTGTTCAAATGTTACGACGATGAAATATAAAAGATGATAAAAACAGATTTATCTTCGGAAATATAGTCCAAACAAAAAAATAAAAATCTAAAAATCCAGTTTTGATAAAAAAATTAGCTAGAACCCTAAAAAAAAAAATTTTAAATGCTATGTCGAACCCGAAGAACTAAAAATACCGCCAAATAACACAAAACTCAAACGGATACAGAATTTTTATGGCGATCAGAGCACTGCACTAATGAGAATGAATTTCATTTTCCAGAAAGACGCAGAGTGGAGTCAAATTACAAATATCTGAATCATTAGCTAGAACATATAACCACCAAAAATTCGGCATACTTGAATACAATTATCTTTAACAAATTTCTAAAATTGGATCATTCTTTTTACATTATATTTTTAATTATTCAACGTAGGAAAAGAATGATTTTACAACAAAGATAAGTTTATCTAGACAGTTGAGTCAACTTGCATTAGTTACCATACCAATAGATAATGGTAATGAAAATTTGTGGCTGTGAGAAAAGATCCAAACACGTGTATGGAGTAGAACATAACTAGTTATACGAGTTTGCTTACAACAATCACAATCTTCTAGACGTAGAGATCATATTTCATTGGTTCGACGTGATCATCTTTTATAATGATTGATGACTATGTAGCGTCGAATTTTCCATTGGAATGGGAGGGCGCAACCTCTTTTCATAGTTGGTCCCTTCTTATACTAATCAACGTAGTGGTCTGATTACAACCTATTATCATCTCTTCTTTTATTCAAAAATATTATATATTAATTTTAGTTTTGAGCATATGTTATAGTGAACAAAATTAAACTCAAAAAGTAAGTTTAGTCAAAAATTAATGACACCGAAAGTTGTTAAAAATGAGTTTAATCTCTATCCGTGATTCCGGTTCTTTTGAATTACCTCCCACAGAAAAATACAAAAAAGTTAGGTTTTTTGTCAAATATTAAAAAAAAAAGTTAAAAAACTACTTCAGTCGACTTTTCTTCTATGAATGTTTAAACTCGACTTTTCCTTGATTAAGACAACCATAATCTCTCATAAGAAAATATATTTATACTAATTCATAAATTTTATTATATGGTCATCTAGTACAAATACCATTTGTTGGCATTATCACTAAATTCTGAGACTGTGAGCTAAGAAACAATGTTCAATAGATTAAATTTCAAATTACCATTATATTTTCATTTTTATTAGAAAAATAAAAGCTTGATATTTGTTGAAGTATTCAATATTGTATGTGTGGTGGGAGGCAATACTAATACTTTTTCAAAAGCAAAAAAAAAAGAAAAACCTAATACTTTTCTCCATCTACATAAAAGTAGTAAATGGTAACACAAATTAGTTAATTCAACTAGATTCAGCTCATTTCACAATTCAGTTGTTACCATTTGTACATACAATAATACCATAATTCCACAACTTTTTATTATTTAAATAAAATATATAATTAATTATAAACAATATCATATTCTCGTGTTAAATATAGACATTCAAGTATATGTTTGGGTTCGAATCTGACTTTCAAGTTTTTAATTTACTCTTTTAATATTTATTCAGACCTTTTCTAGAATGAGTTTAGATCGATATAGATCGAGTATGATTAGATTCTGGTTGTTTGTTAAAGATCCAGCTTTTATTTAAAAATTCATCTAATTCGGTTTGGATTCATGTATTTAGAAAAAATTTTAACTAGGATTAAATAATAATAAATGTCTAGCAAAATTCAAAATATAAATAAAAGTTTGAATATTTTGGATTTTTTTCGATCTAATATGGGGTACAATATTATTTATTAACTAAACTAATATATTAAATTCCATCAAATTCGGACAGATTCTGTTGTTACCATTTAATTTTAACTTATTCTGTTAGATTCTACCAAAAAAAAAAAAAAAATTCCGCTAGATTTCACAATTCAGCTATATTCAGCAGTTATCATTTAGACCCCAATTTTTTTTTTGTCTTCTCAACATCAAACAAAATAGTACATAGTCTAAAATTACGTCTCCATACAATTTAATGGAGGATAAAAAAAAAGTCTAAAAAGAATCTAATTTCCTTTTTACAAAAAAAAAAGAAGAAGAATCCAATTTCTATAAAACCAAAACAAAAAAATATAATTTTCGAATTTACATGCAGTCGACCAAAATATAATATCTATTTTACGCGCAAGAGATAATTTGACATAAATAGATAAAAACTAAATAAAATGACAATTACAGCCAGAACACAATTTGGCCACTACGAATAAAATCTTACGTACATTCTTATCTCTTTTGCAATAATTTCCAACTGGATAAGCCTTTTCCATCTGACTCATAAGATCCGACCCGACTTTATTCTTTACCCGACCCGTCTTAACTTTATCTATGATTAAATACTAATTGTCTCTTAATTAAGTAATTAATGACTAATCACCTCTTCGCCTATAAATAAAACCTTCGATTATTCCATTTTTGCAGTCTCTCCTTCTTTTAAACAACATAAACGCAAAGAACAGAAGAATTCAAAAACTCAGAAACGTCACCGTTATAATCACAACGATGCTTTCTTCATCTCCAACTTCCTTTACTCATCCGTTTCTCTCCACTTCTCCGCCTCTTTCTCCCATATCTCCGCCGTCTCGTACTTCTCGGATCTCGCCTCCTTTCGCCTCCGCCTCTTGCTCATACACCTGTACGGAAGATTCGCCGAGAGTTCATCAGATCCCGCGGCGATTAACGATGGCTCCAGCTTCACTTTACGAGATTCTTCAAGTTTCTCACGGCGCGACGAGTCAGGATATCAAATCGGCTTACCGGAAATTAGCTAGGATTTGTCATCCAGATGTGGCGGGAACTGATCGGACGAATTCTTCTTCATCAGCTGAGGAATTCATGAAGATCCACGCTGCGTATTGTACACTATCGGATCCTGAGAAACGATCTGTTTACGATCGAAAGATGCTTCGCCGGAGCCGTCCTTTGACCGTATCTACCGCCGGATTAGGCAGTTACGCTGGACGGAACTGGGAAACTGATCAGTGTTGGTAGTGAGTTGACTCGGTCACCGAGGTTGTCCGAGTTAATTAGTGTAACCGAACTGTAAATAAAAAACGATAAATCTGGGCTTGACGTTGTAACTACAAGTGATAAAAAAGCTAACATGGACGAGGATTTAGTGTGCTAACATACGCCATGTGCTTATCGTACGCCCTTTCCTTTGGCACCGTTTGTGACTTGTTACGTAGGATCTACACTCTTTTTTTTGTTTGTGAAATCCTATTAATGAAGAATATATTATCATTACTACAGTTTTTTTTTTTTTTTTTGTTAACCTCATTACTACACTTTCGTGGTTTATGATTCGCATATAAACTTATGGTTCGAATATACAACTTTTTTTCGTGAAGAAACAGCCAAAAAAACAAATCGAATATGATTGATATGTGTGAGTAACAGGTTCATCTTATGTTGAGCACTTAAGTTATGTCCAGGTTCAGATTACTATTCCATCAAATTAATGTTGGAAATCTGGTCTTTTTGTCATATTCTCCAGCTTAGGAATCTCTACAATAGATCAGAGAGATACATCCAATCGACCAAAGATAAAAGATTAGGATGCATTCATAAGTGATCATATTTTTTGGCCCACAAAATGACTGATTATCTAGAACACGTGAACATGGCCAATGGATGAAGTTTTTGTTTTTTATTTTTTTATTTTTGTTAAATATGAATGAAGATTTTGTTCCATGTGAATTTCAACAAAACCCATCACTTTTCGACTTCTTTCAAATGCTAAGTTAGAGAGATTTTGATCAATAAATGAGGATTCTCAACAGATAAGAACGACTAGAAGGAACATGGTTAGTTAAACTGTATATTTGAGTTTTTTTGTTGTAGAATTTAGACGGTAAGTATTTTAGTTATGTCTTTTTTTTGTAATTGTTTTACTGTATGATTTAATTTTGAAAAATTCAAAAAGTTGGTATTTAGATTTTTGTATTTACGTAGCCAAAAATTTCCATTAATAAAAATTAGATTTCTAGAACAATAAAAGTCAAAAAAGATAACTATAAGCATAATTGAATTAGTTTCAATGTTCTGGAATATATAATTGATCTTGGAAACAACGAAACCAATACACAAGCAAGCCCTATTATGTTGTAGACTTTGTAGTATATAGTCAAAATACATTTAAAGAATCCCTAAAAGTAGAAAAATATGAAAATTTGCAAGACTTTGTTGACCAATAATTACCATATTTAAACCACACAGACACAAAAAGAAAAAGGATAAACATAATAATTAGGACGCCATTTATAGGTGTTAATGGTCATGTAGGTGACAAAAGTATGGGCCCACGAGTTTGTGGAAAACTAGAGAGTAAACTGATCAAAGATGTCCGTTAGATCTTCTTCTCTATAAGTAATATTTTTTGCTCTAATATTATTATAACTTGTCGGGATTCATAATATAAAATACATTTATTAATCTAAATTTAAGGAGCTATGTCCTTCTAGAAGGTAATAAGATATTGTGACCCTTTAGTCTTCGTTTTAAAAAATCTAAAACAATTAAAAGCAAAAATATCTCTCATATATATTTGTGGCTCTTCTTCCTCTATTGTTTATTCATTGTTTTTTTTTTCTTGATTAAACAATTTGTTCGTGGCCAAAATGAAAATGTTTGTGTATTTGGTATTTAAATTGTTGTTGTCATACTAGTATCCCTTCTAGTATGTGTTTAAGTCTAGATTAAGTCATGGCGTCATCGATTAGGAAATTTTTTAAATCAAGACATATAGCTTCTACTTCAAGTACAACTATTAACTCAAGAGAAATTATATCTAAAATGATCTCTCTTAATAATGAATTAACCAAAAATCAATTACCGCATATTAATCCAGAAAATATATATCAAATCGGCACTTCCGATTTTAAAACTGCCTATGCAATTAAAGAACATGAGCAAACTCTATCTCTTCAAAATGAATTTGAAGAAATTAAATTACTATCATCAATCGCATTAGACAAATATAAACAGAAAAGATTTAATTATCTTCATTTTGGCCTTATTCAAATAGCAATAAAACCACTATCAAGAACTGGTATTGATTCACCAATACTAATGTTATTAAGAGACAAAACCTTGTTAAAATTCGAGGATTCAATCCTTGGGACAGTCCAGACTAACCTATGTAACAGAGCAGTTTACTTTAACTGTGCTCCTAACTTTCAAGTTAGTCTACATGATCCCACTATAATTAATACTTTAATACTAAATGTTCATTTACCCGAAATTAAATTTCAAAATGAAAGACATGGATATTTA